>JAMKQA010004110.1:0-16354 GCA_024699735.1 Posidonia australis | reverse complement strand
TTTAGACCTTTAGCATCAAGTTGGGCAAGGTGTTTTTCTTCACTACTCCAATCCTTAAAAGATGTAGAGCTTAAATTGAAACCATTAATTACAACATCTCATAATTCAAAACTTATGGATTTTAAATATATAATCATTCTACATTTCCAATAGCTGTAACTTATACCATCAAAGAAGGATGGTCGGTTAATGCTTTGTCCCTCTATAACATTATTGTTAAAAGATAAAGCAGCCATGTGTTCTAGTAGATTGTTAATCTAATTCTAGAAAACCTACTCTGATACCAAATGTAGGATCGAAAGGCTTCTCTAGGGGGGGTGAATAAAGAATCTTAGTTTTTAATATTACTTTGCCCAATTTTAAATATTATTAGAAATTACAAGCAATGTGTTTAATCAACTAATACTTATCTTATACACTTGATGGCACAGAAAATAAATGCACAAGATAGGGATGAGAGAAATTGAAAAATACAAGCGATTTATAATGGTTCGGCAACCCCAGCGTAGTCAACTCCTCAAAATCCTCTTGAGATTTTTCCCTTATTCTTAAAACAGTCAAGAACTTACTTGTTGGTTGTCCCACCAACTCCTCTCTTGCTCCTCCCACTTCTCTATCCCTGAGAAGCTAGAGCTTTTGCCTGATGTTTTACAAGTTTGAGACTTCCCTCTCACAAAGCTCGATTACAACAATAGCTTTACAATATCGCTCGTGAGGAGAATAAATGACAGAAAGAATATAGAATTACAAGTATGTAGAGGTGTGTCATTATCGAGGCTTAATCGAGTCCTATTTATAGCCATATGACCATCGAAAGATGTATCTAATGACTAGAAAACGGTCACAAACGACTAGTCTTTTGGTATGCCGTTTTGACCTCCAATATGCCATTTTGATCTTCAGTCTACACTTGACGAGCAATTCGGTTTGCTGAAATTATTTCGGTATACCGATTTTTCCTGAAACGGTATGTCGTTTCATCTCGGTATGTCGTTTCTGTCTTCATCTTTATCTCCTCAGTTTTTCCGGAATTCTGATGCTAGTGCCATTTTCTCCTGCTTCGGTATGTCGATTTTCCTCGGTATGCCGATTTGGTTTCTTCTTCTTTGAGTTCGGAATGTCGATAGGTATACTGTTTTCTCCTGACTCAGTATGCCGTTTTCTCGAATCGGTATGCCGAATTTTCCTTCGGTATGTCGATTTTGATATTTCATGAAACTCTATAAATATTTGACTTTTTACAAAATAAACCTTACATAACTTAATTACATTCTTCAATCCTTTTTTTGAGTACATAGATTTACAACATATAAATCCTTCAGCCTTTTATTTCTATGAAAATATATCCAAGTGTAATCATCAAAATAAACAAGATATTTCTAACAACTCTCTCCTGAGAACCGTGTGTGGAGGACGCCGTGAGGAGGCATACCCTGTAGTGGCCAGTGCGGGTGGGACACGTGCCCCGTAGCTGGTTGCATCTTGAGAGACACGACAGCCTTCCTAGGGAGGGTTGGCTTTTGGGGGTTCTCCTGAGAGAGGGGAATCGCAGGACAGTGAACGCTCCTACACAGGGTGGCCGTCACTATGGCAGTGCCGAACGCTGAGGTCGCTCCTCAGTGGACTACGTGTGAGCAGAGTTTGGTTTCCTGGCGTCGGGTTTCCCAACTCACTGTGTGTGGTTTTGGCCATTGAGGGCCTTTGCTTGTGCCTTTGGGCTAGTAGAGCCCTGGTTTGTAGTTTTAGCCGGTGTGGGCCTGATTTATGAGGTTTCGAGAAAATGGTTTGTGAAAGGGATTTAAAAGAAAAATGATTATAGTTTTGTTTTCTACGGTTTTCGTGGGGTGCGTACTGGGTGACTTTGGTCACTCATGCGTTTTCCTTGTGGTTTTGGCTTGCAGGTGCAGACATGCAACTAGTTTAGCATAGTGCATATAGATCGGAGTCCCCTAACCACACACACAGGTTCCTGGTAGTTTGATATTTACTGTTTAGCTTTAATTTTCCCGTAATTTAATTTGTTTAAATTATTGTGGAAAATTTGGGACGTGACATCTTGTCAAAGCTCAGATCCCAAAGATCCAGTCCTTTCTACGGCCATAGTGTGTTTCCAGAGCTCCGTAAACTGACCTTCACTTCCTCCAACCCCCACGTCAAGCACCAAGGGTGAAGGGAGTATTTCTTCCATTTTATTTCATATAAAACGTTGCATTCATAACTACCCATGACATATGCATGTGGGGACAACCCCTAGTTAGTATTTTATTTCACTTATTCATGGTATTCATTGTTTATTTCTATTATAGTTTACTGCACATAGACTAATCTAGATTTCTTTGTTTTCTTGTTTGTTTTGAAGGAAAGGAATACTACATCACATGAGGATGTCGTTGGACGACACCCTGCTGTTGTTCCAATGAACTGAGAACCTGTATCAATAAATCAACTCATCTTCAGTAGGCGTCTTGTCAGTTGGCATAGCGAAGGACAAGTGGCAATGACAAGAATTGACGAAGTAAGTGGACACCTCGATGATTCTACATCAACACCCCCAAATATCCATTCAAAATTTCCAATGAAACAATTGAATTAATTGATCAAGCTATAATCAATAGTGAGTTTATTGAAGATTTCCCAGATATTTTCACCAATGATGCATGGATAAATCAGTCAAGAGTAGAGGATGTGTAAGCACAAGACTTAATTGGAAGAACCCAAGTTCCTCAAGAAGGTCGATTTGAGAATGCAAGAGTTGTACCAATGGTTGATGGATGCTCTTATTTTGAAAAAAAATATTTGCAACCAAAGATGAATTGTAATGTGAATTGCAAACATGGCACCTTAAGCACTTTATTCAATACAAGGTTGTCAGTTCAGGAACAACTGTGTATACTGTGAGGTGTCCATACAACATATCCATGGAGATTACATACATCTATCACAAAAGGGTAGTCATTCATTCAAGTGAGAACATATGCAACTGTGACCATGCCTGCCTATGAATCCGACGCAGAGTCGCACCAGAGGGAAGAGGTCACAGCCATGCAAGGATGGCGAAGGCGCAAGATAAGATAAAACAAAAAATCGGAGTACCCACCTAGTCTTTTAAGGGAAAGACATGGAAAACCACAAACAAATGACAAAAGAATGAATGCATGAGATGCAAATGAGAAGGCCAAATGTCCACAAACCAGAGTATGGGTAAGGATTCCTGTTACGCAAGGGGGAAGGTGTTAGGCACCCCCGTACGCCCGAGAAACTCGATCTTTCTAGTCTGATTCGCTTGTTGGAGGTTGAATGAATGCTTGCTAAGCCTAGATTGTGCTCTAATCATGCTAATATGAATGCCATGTCAAGACCAAATGGATGTGTAAGATGCATGAGAAAACTACGAAGAAATCCACACGAAATGACAGAATAATGAAACATGACACGTCAACGAAAATCACATGAAATGACGATGTTTTGGAGAGAATGGTTCGAGAAAACATACCAAACATCAAGAGAATCAAAAATGCGATAGATCCAAATCATCAGAATCGTAGAAAATGCACGAAAATCAAAATGAAAAAATTGCAAAGAAGTCAGTGCAAAAGCCCAAATAGTGACATATGAAGAAAATCACATGAAATAACGATGTTTTTGGAAAGAATGTTTTGGAAAATCATACTGATATCAAAAGGATCGAAAGTGGGATCAACCCAAATCGTTGGAATCATGAAAAAATGTCATAAAAATCAAAAGTGGAAAATAATCCGCAATTAGGCCAATGTAAGCCTTAAGGTCAGTTAGTGTATACCCTCAAGCAATAAAATCCAAATCAAATCGAAAAAAATCCAAACATGTGAACTAATGGGAATCAAATCAAATGTCAAGTGAAGGAATTCGAAAAACAGCTTGGGGAGAAATGCACGGAAAACACATAGAAGGCAGGCTTACTCAAAAAGGTTGGAATGATATGCAAATGTAATGAAAATTATGCAAAATGCATGTAAGTGTACCTAAATGTGTAAAGGATGCTAAGGAATGATTGAGACAGAGATTATGCATGACTTAGTGCACAAATAACATGCATGTGCATGAATTGACAACATGGGGGGTAATTTGGTAATTTCATGAGGCCAAGTGTGATAACTATGTACATGTGCATGATGCTTGGTCTAAGATATGGAGAAGTGTATGCAAAATGTCAGGAAAAATGTTATTTACAAGAAAACACGAAAGGGACAAGGTTTTAAAAACAAGAAAATGATGTAAACATGGTAAAGGACAAGTATAGGGACCAAAATGCAAAATTCACAAAAAAAGAGAAAGCTTGATTAAAGTATATTCAGTGACTTTTATCTTAGTGTGCAGATGATGGATTAAATGAAAAATGTGGCACTGTGGTGTGAGATGTGTGAAAATTGCATCTTGGTAATTTCTTGAGAATTCAGGGTCTAATGCATAAAATTCACACATAAAGTGCCAATGTGACCAAAATATGAAATAAAAGATCATTTTACAATGAAAGCATGATTCTTAAGTGAAAACTATATTTAAGTGCAAAATTACAAATAAAAGAAGTGAAGAATGTCAAAAAGGGGTGTGAAAACAATTAAAATCCTAAATGATGAACTTGAAATTAGTCTAAGGGTCTAGATGCAAATTTCTTATACTTAATGACTATATGCTATGAATCTAGGGGCTTACATGTAAAATTTTAGGGCTTAAATTTGATGAAAATTAGACTTTATGAGGATTAGTGTGATTATGAAGTCTTTCAAGGTACAGAATGCAAATTTTACAAAAAAAACTCATTTAAACAAAGTATTGGGGGCCTGATGCAAATGTTTAGGACTTTGTTGTAAAGAAAACAAGATTCCAGAGGCTTAAGTGTAAGAAAACACCTATGAATGTAATAATTATAAAAAAATTAAAACATGTAGTGGGCCATATGCAATTTTTACAGAAACACTAAAAGAAATAAAAGTTATTTAAAACTATAAGGGTTTAAACACAAAAAAAGGACCTAAAAGTAAGGTCTAAGGGCCTGGGCTAAATAAGCTCCCTTCGAAGATCACCAGTAGATGGCTGGCGCCTCCACTCTAGCACGAACTCCAGCGACGGTCCAACGATGTTGCAGTGACGGAGGAAGGCAGGCGACGGTCGAGGAAGTTTGAGGGTGGCACGATGGAGCTCTCCGGCGTAGTGGATAGGACTGGGGCAACTTGAGATGCCTTTCCCACCTATGGCTCCAGTGAGGTGGCCTATCGGCGCTGGGGAAGACAACGACGAGATGGTAGCGACACTCCAGCTACGACAAGGCTCAAGCGGAGGTCGGAGGAGCATCCGGGCGACACAAGGAGGCTCCTAGAGGTGTCGGTGGGGACTGGGGTGGCCTGAGGTATTCCTCCCACCTCTGGCATCGATGGCAGAAGTTGCAGGCCGAGGGCTTCGCTCTGGTGGGTGTGGAGGTGGCATGGCAAGATGAGGAGGTTCTTGGCGGCGAGATGGGTCTTCTGGAGGCGGTCATGAGTGGAAGGAGCGTCCGGAGGGCGCAGGGGGCTTCACGACGGCGATTGGCGGTATGGAGCGACGACGACAACGCTCTCAAGCACGAGAGGCCTGAGGGTCCTCTCTTGAGTAATGGGAACTCAGGGAGGAGGAAAAGGAAGAAGGAGGAGAGGCACATGGGGCCTCACCCATCGCAAGAGGCCAGCGACCTCACCTGTGGTGGTGAACCCAACACCGAAGGGGGAGAAAACGACACGCAGGGCTCGTATCTCCGACGACACTCGACCTAAAGGACTTGAACTAGACCAGACGGAGCTAAGGATGATGATTCGAAGCCAAAAGAAAGGGGTTACCTGAGTGAAGCCTCTGTCCCTTCCGGTGAGTGACGGCGGTGATCCTCTGGATGATGGCTCCGGTGGAGGTTCGGCCGTTCTCTAGGGACTACTAAAAGGTTTAGGGGGATGCTCTGAAGATGGGAGAATCGATGGTTTGGCTGGTTCGAAAAGGGGGATTTCCTCTGTGGGTTTGAAGCACGCTGGAAGGGGAGGGTTGGGTCTGTCGATGGCGAGTTCCTTTAAACTCTGGCGAGGCCTTCTCCAGCCGTTGATCTTCCTCTAGTGGTTGGACGCCGTTGGATCAGGCGTGAGCTGGAGGGGGGAATGGTCGAAGATCACGAGAGATCAGGGATATGCTCCGGAGATTAGGGGATTATGCCGGAAATGACGCTGGAGATTGTGGGGGTCGTCAACAATGGTTGGAATTTTTTTCCCCTTTCCTAAGTTTGCGATTGAAGAGGAAATGGGGTGTATTAGGCTTGTTTTGGGCTAAGCAGTTGGGCTTTGCGTTTTAGGGTTTTTTAGGTGTTTATTTTTAAGGGTTTTTTAAGGTATTTTGGTTTTAGATTGAGGTTTTTAATTAGGTTTTATGATTTTAATTAAATTTTTGATTTTGTGATTTAGGGTTTTGAGTTTAATTAGTTGATTTTAAAATAGGGTTTTGGGTTTAATTAAGTGATTTTAATTTAGGATTTTAACTAGGGTTTTGAGTTTAATTTGTTGATTTAAAATAAGGGTTTTGGGTTTAATTAAGTGAATTTAAATTAGGTTTTTTAGGATTCTAATTAGGGTTTTGAATTTAATTAAGTGATTTTAAATTAGAGTTTTTAGGGTTTTGAGTTTAATTATGTGATTTTAATTTAGGGTCTTTTTGGTTTTTATTATTTTAGGGTTTTTCTAAATTTAAATGGATTAAAGTTTTATGTTTGAATTTTAATTTAGATTTAATTAGTTTTTTACTTGATTTAATTAGGGATTTAGTTTAAATTTTGGTTTAATTGGTTTTTATTAGGGTTTTGACTTAGATTTTGATTTCATTGGTTTTTGCTTGATTTTTGTTTGGATTAGGGTTTCTTTTTAATTAGATTTAATTTTCGATGGATTTTATTGAGTTTTACTTGATTAGGGTTTTAATTAGAGTTTTTGCTTGATTAATTTGGGTTTTAAATGGTTTAAATGGATTGATTTTGATTTTGATTTTGATTAGGGTTTTCACTTGATTAATTTGGATTTTAAATGGTTTAAGTGGATTTTATTTGATTTTGGTTTGGATTAAAAGTTTTTACTTAATTAATTTAGGTTTTTCTGATGATCTAATTGAGTTTTGTGTTGTTTTAATTTTTAATTATGGGTTTTGCTTAAATTAAGTCAGAGTGGGCTTGTGTGGGCTTGTGGGTTTAAGTTGAGCTAGGGTTTAGGATTTAGGTTTGAGAGTTAGAGTTTAGGATTTAGGTTTGAGAGTTAGGGTTTTGGTGGTCGTAACTAAAACATTTTTCCAAAGGAGCCTACTATCATGTTACTGCAAAATCCAGGTGTCTACAGCAACCGAATGTGACTATGTCAATCCCATGCGTCTAGCAAATCAAGGGCAATGGAACTATGATTTTTTTACCCAAACGATATTAACAAGCATGAAGTGTACAGTGAGTCTCACACTTGTTGAAATCAACAACAAGTAAAAAGAGAACTTCATGTGGAAATTACGTAGAAGAAGGCATGGAATGCTTGAAAGAAGGCAATGAAGAAATTTTTTGGTTGAGAATAGCAATTATTTGCAATCTTTGGTGATTTATGACTATGTTAGTTGCATCAAATCCAAGATCTGTGTATAACATCTAAGCAATTGCTATAAGCCAAGGTGTGGAGCACTCTAAAAGTGTTTTTTGGGCATTTTCACTATCTATTAAGGGCTTCAAGTATTATAGGCCAGTTATTAGCATTGCATAGACACATCGATTTGTAACCACTTGTTAGCGAATTTCTCCAAAAGAGTTCACCACGGTTGTGACGAGATATTTTCCAACACCAGAACCTATCCCAATACCAAAACCTATCCAAACCTACCTAAAATACTAGACCACACCATCACATCCTTGTTCCTAAGTCCAAAATCACATCCACTCCATTTTGCCAATTAAATCTCATTTAACCAAGCCTTTGCATACATACATTTCACGTAGCCATTACATGCCATTGCACCAGCCTTTACATACATGCATTTCATGTAGCCACTACATGCCATTGCACCAACCTTTGTATGCCATTTCAACCCAATAATTTACACCCCTCTACCCCAAGCCATTGCACGCATTACTTCATCAAGCCATCACGTGCAATTCACGTGGAGACCTTTGGAATGCCATTCCCATGCATGCATCACATGGGAGACTTGGAGACTCTTGGATTACTTAGCTTTTGAGCTCCCAACAGCTATGCTTCAAGCCACTTAAAACTTCCATCTCTCCTCCCATATGGTAGTAACCAATACACCTCACGTCAACCTCTCCATCAAGGCACCCATTTATTTTCCTAACAACAGCCCATGTAAGAAAGAAGGGAAGAGAGAAGAGAAGAAGCCAAAGACCAACAACACCTTCACACCTCACTAGCAACCCCATTCAACCCACCTCTCTCTAGGCCTCCATCACACCCATAGTAGCCCTTCTCTCCTTTTCCTTTCACAGCAGCAACCTTCCTCCTCCTCTCTCCTCTCACGTCACCCAACCAACCAGTACCTATCTTCACGTAAGGCAGTAGTACCTCCATCACTATCCCACGCAGCAGCCAACACCTCCATGCATCACCTTACACAACCACCATCTCCCTCACCTCCAGCCATCCTTCTCTCTTCAATCCAAGTACCCAGCAACCCTACTCAACCACCTCTCTCTCAGCTGCCATCTCTCTCTCACACTCCCACCACCGCTCTCCATCGACCTCCATCTCCATCACAGCACCTATACATCTCACGTCCTCCTCCTTCAGCCCTCCATTTTCATCCAGCAGACCATCACGTAGGATCAACCACCACCTCTCACACCCATCTTCCAACACCCATCATCACAGAGAACCCATCAACACATAGCAGCAATAGCAAGGATCACACGAGAACAGCCCACTCTCTCATCTGCCTTCTCTCATCATAGAAGCCACAACCCATCACCTCTCCTCTTCCATTCCACAACTCAGCAGCACCCATCTTCACATAACAGTGGCATCCATCTTCACAAGGAAATAACTTCCCTCTCTCCACCCCACATAGTAGCAAGGATCATCACACCACAACAGCCCTCTTCCTCCATCTCTCTTCTCTCACCACACTCACCCACAACCCACCACCATCTAGCAAACTCACAACCAAAACCCAACTCCACTTGCCATACCACCACTACCATCCCAAACACACAACTTGCCTCCATCAACCCAATAGCAACAATCCACCCAAGCACCAACACCCAGAGCAGACCCATACCACCCACATCTCCTCCAAACACCAACCACCGACTACACTTCTCAAACACCACCTCCACAGTCTGTCACGCAAACCACAACCCACCAAGCTATAGCAGTAGTCCATGTAAACCTCCTCCTCACCACAATAGCCACCAAAACCATCTCACTACACTGTCCAAGCTCCAATAGCTACCACCTCACCTACAGCACCCAAACACCAATCCAACACTCTAGCAGCAATATACCTCAACTCCAACAACTCAACATAGCACCACCTGACGACCCAAACAACAGCCCTTCTTCATCACGACAGCACTCACCAGCCATTTCCAAGCCTTCACAGCACTCCACTCATCCCTACAAAACCTATAGTTCTCTTCCCCAAGAGCCCAGCCATAGCCAACCGTCATCGTACTCACAGCATCCTCAGCCATGCTTCACCACTGTTGACCATCCAAAGCCTATCCTCCGAACAACACCCTGCAACCTCTTTATAGTGCAACCAAGCCTCACCTCTGCCACTACAAGCAAGCGTTAGGAAGGACAAGCATTTTTCAACCAGGTAAACTCCTTACCTCTCCTACATAGTTAGACCTTTATTTACAGAATTTTATTGGTTTTGGGCCTATGTTTATCATGCTTGATATATGCTTGGTCTTCCTACGTTTTTGCACTAGTCTGTTTGGCTTGGTGATGGATACATGGTTTGTGTGAGGCTTTTGGCCACTAAGCACAAGACCTTGACCCCTACCCATGTGTTTTCCCATTTTCCATCCTCTCCTCCATCCTCCAAAGTGCCACAAGTGGTATTCCCGTGTTCCTATCCATATACATGGCTGGACAGACATGAGAATGCCAGTATAGCTCAATGAGAATGAGGTGGAGTCATAGGTATGCATCTCCCGGTTTTATCTTTGCGTGTTCTTTTTCTCCATTGAAGTTCATAGCTGTTGAAGCCAATGGAACCCAAGTGAACCCATGGGGAAGGAGAGAGTGAGGGAGGTATGATCGAATCATTTTCTCTGCATAAACATGTTCTTTGGCACCTAGACATGATTCTTGATTACATGATTGCACATAGCCTTGGATGGCACCTCAGCCTGTGGTCTGAAACAGGGTACTTGGGGCGAATATAGGTGCACCATATATGCCCACCTAATGGGCGCACCTACCTTGTTGCAGATGCAGGCAGTGACTTTCAATCCCTGATTTGTGTATTTTCATAGATGCTTTTGGCTTTGATGCTCCTGTTGCTTTTTCATGGATGTGTTATGATCACATTTCCATAGTTTCTACAGTCATGCACTTTCACAAACACTAGTTACTTAATATCTAAAGTAAGGATGCTTACTATCCATTCTCTTATGAATCGGGTACTCTATCTGTGCAATCTCTTTGTGTCAGTGCCTGGTTTAGAGTTTAGATAGCGTGGATGAGCAGTGGATCATGTCCCGTAGCCTACTTTATTTGCATGACATTAGACATTGGCATCCATTTGCATGGCATTGCATATTGCCCTTAGGAATATAGAAACAAGCCTCAAGCCAACATAGCAATTTAAGCAAGCGATAAGCCATGAAAGACTGACGTGTTGGGTGCACGAGGGTGCCTAATAACTTTCTCATGCGTAACAGGGATCTTCACCTAATACCTAGATTTCATGCAACTCTATCAATTTCTACCATTTTCATGCTTTCTATTACAGGGATCGGAGATGCGTACCTAAGAATGCGCTCCGGCGATCTCCAGCCGACTTCAGCAAACTCCGATGCAACCACCACCACGGGAGCACTCTGCTCAAGCTCCACACACCATCACGAGCCACCGCACATCGATGCCGGCCCTCGAGCACACCGAGCGAAGAGGAGGTCGGGGGGAGGAGAGAAACAGGGGAGGGAGAGAGAGAGAGAGAGAAAGGACGAGGTCACCAAAAAAGAAGAGCAAAAAAGAAATGTTGGTCTTTTGAAGCATATTAGAAGCTTCAATATGTAATAAACTATTTGAGTGACTAATTGTTTATTAAGTTTATTGTGTTTTAAATTGTGAATTATAATTTCCTTAAACAATTCTATGGAAATGTCGTGATTGATTGCTATGAATTGTTTGCTAAATGCATGTTTAATACTATTAAACAAGGATATGGTTTTACAAGGTGAGTTCTACAAAAATGAATTTTGTAGATTTCAAATTCACACTACTAAAAAAACAAAAATTTGCAAGGACATATGTCCTCGCTAAAGGTTCTTGTGAGGATGTTGCAGGGAAATACTATCCTCGCAACACCTATCGTCATTAAATCAATTTTACATGAAATTTTCCCCATAGTTTGCTCATGAGATAGTTTGCGAGGACATTGTGTGGACACATGTCTTCGCATTGTCCTCGATATATCCTCACAAAATGCTCACCTAATGCTTGCAAAAGATGAAAAAATATTATAGTCATCTAAGAAATAATGAGGAAGTTGCAAGGAAAAATCCTCGCTATAGTGAGGACTTATCTTCTTATTTCTAGGACAGACAACTAGATTAATGAGGATAAGTTTTTGCAATGTCCTAACTATTTCTAAGCAATTGAAAAAAAATCAGTATCAGTAATGATTGAAATTATCAAAGTATACCTACTAAAATCGCATTCAAATGCATTCACAAATATACTTAATCACACATATATTACACATCCATGCATTTTATAAAAAAAGTATTAATCAATATTATAACATATGATTTAACATATCTATTTGTTTACAACTGTAACGAACCACAAGTCGCTACCACACAAACCTAGCTACATTTTCATTTTTTCCTTTTTTATCTTTTATTCCAATTAGAATTATATTAAATATATAACTAAATCTAAGTACATTCAACAAAAATAAATCTAATAAACAATAGAAATAAAACTAACATAAACACTCCCTAGAATCCTTGATGAGTGGCAATGTGATTTCTCCTATGTGCATTAGGTAAAACCAGCTCCTATCTTGCACCTGCCAAAACAAAAATCAAAGCACACATGAGTGACTACTCAAAACGATCACCCAACACATACCTCCTAACAACTTAGCCCACCACGCCAAGGAAGCAGGTGTAACTACGCCCCACACAAACCAGCATAGGCATCCCACCTGAATGTTGTAATACTACAATAGGACAATTCACTATTGTCCAACAAGCAACAAAATCTCAAAAACCATGCCTTCAAAATCATTCTTTTCTTTTCCGTTTTTATTTCAAAACCACATGCATGCACTTTTCGAAATCTTTTATGCATGCTTGAAATGACCACTTTTGCCAAATCAAGCCCAAAAAACCACACCAAAGTACACAAACTGATCTCACACATTCTCTATGCAAATTAGACAATCAACAGTGTCTGAATGCTCACAATTGCAAATAGTACACCCACAACAGCCACATAACACAAGTTATAGAGCCTCTACTTTGCGCAACACGGTCCCCTCTAAACCCAAGCAATAATGCCAAAGCCACAGAGCCTCTACTCCAACACAACGCCACATGGGTGCCACACCGTGGTCTCCTCTAAATCAAAATCACAGAGCCACTGCTCCAAAACACCACGCAATGATAGGCACCACACTACAACCTCTTCTAAGCCAGAGCTTGATTTCCTGACCCAAGGCTCAGCAAGACCAAAAGCAAACAACCTATCGTGCTGCTTAGCGCCAAGTAACCAACACCAGCCATAAGCAGTCCACCAAGGAGCTACCACGACGTCTACACTGCCATGGACAACCACCCTTTGGAGGAGTCTACCTATCTCGTAGTCCAATCACTATAGGACCATCAAAAGCTAACCCCACCTAGGAAAGCTGTTCACGCCACCTAGACAAGTTGTCCTCTCTCAAGACAAACCATAAAATACACCCTCTCAATGTCCTAGCTCAATGCTTCAAACCACTAGAGGCTCTTCACCCCTAGGCTCAGCTAGCACCTACAAGTCTTGGTACCCATAGCAATTAGGGTATCACATCTAACTACACAAGAGTCTCATACCTCCCGTATCCACTACCACAATATCACTAGGTATAGATGGTACCCTAGGTCTTTGGTACTAGGGACTAACACTCACCCAGATATCACCTCGACCCAAGGACCTCAACTTCGGTCTTGTGAACGACAATCCAAGAGTCTCATAACTCCAGTATCCGACGAACACTTACCTTAGCCTCTTGGTCTCAAGACCTCAACCTAGGTCTTCGGTACTCAGGACTAACACTCACCCAGATAGCACCTTGACCCATGGATCTCACCTTCAGCCTCGTGAACGACAATTCAAGACTATCATAACTCCAATATCCGACGAACAATTACCTCAGCCTCTTAATCTCAAGACCTCAACCTAGGCGATGTGCTCGACCACCCAGGAATGTGGCATACATCACCTAGTTCCGACAACATGACCCTCTAATCTCTCAATCCACCACAAAAAGAAAACATTGGAAAGCTCTTTCCAAAATCATTTGCAAACCTATGCATTTTCTCTTCCCAAAATTCTTTGAAAAACCATTTTGAAAACCTTTAAATACCCTTTCAAAATAACACAAAACATAGCATGAACAGCTCTTCTATCTGACACAAAAGACCACACCTTGGGAGTATCCAAGTTCTAGAGTGCCTCGCACAAATCACAACAACAACCCATGTAAAACACCAGCAAAAGCATCATCTAGATATCAAGCTTACCTAGAAGACACCACACAAGAATCAAAGCCATGGTCTCGAAGTCCCATTTAACTTACAAGACTAGACACCAATACAAACCACAACCAGGACTCCATGTTCTAGCGCCAAGGTGTAAGATGGCTACTTGTTCGTGTCCCTTAGGAGTACAGCCAGATTAGAATCAAACACCTGGAATAGTACCATAAAATACTTCATTCAGTGCACCGCATCATTTATGCCATCATAATTATTCCCCCCAAGATTTATATATATATATATATATATATATCAAAACCTAAAACACCTTAGAACAGGATCAAGGCTTGGTTTGGCAAACCAAAAATGACCGATCGACCAAAACCCCTAGGGTCAAGGTGCTGGTTTGGCAGACCGAAAAAGGACAATCGACCGAAATAGGTCTTAGGTCCACACCCAAGACCAAAATCAACACACCAAGTAGGACCGATCTACTGAATTCTTCATCAAGAGGACCATCTAGGAGAAAAATAGCATGCCAAATAGAAACGTCATAATAAACCAAATGCTAGGGCAAGTCTGACACCAAAAAATCGGTATGTCGAAATAGGCGATAGTAGAGCACCTCAAATTGAGACCCAAAACCCAATCCCTGCGAATATCACACCAAACTACACATGCAATATATCAAAATGAAGATTTTGATGAGATCTTCCACTTAGGACAAGAATTACAACAATCCGTTGTCCAAGGCACAAGAAAACACTAAAAAACCACATGAAGCACTATTCACCCCAATACAATAAATTCGACCATAAATGGCCCACAAATCACCATAAATGCTCACTAAATCTACTAAGCCAACAATACACTATCATGTAATACACTAGAAAGCCACATGAGGTCCAACACAGTACACCTCGAAATCCAACTGAAAAATAAAAGAAGGCCTATGGGGTGTGTACTTGTCACCAAAGACGCAATAGCGTGAGCGGCGAACGGCGACGCACCTCCTCCTCCACGTGACGACGTGACAAACTCGGTAGCAGCAACATCCCCCTATTCTTCCTCCACCCTCCCAGCCCTCTCATCTCTCTCACTCTTTATCTCCCTCTGTCACGTCTCTCTCACTCACTTAAAAGGGGAGGGAGGAGTAATGGAGAATGAGAAGAAAGGGAAAGAGGAGGTGGGGCCCAATGAGGAAATGAAAGGAAAAAGGAAGCCGTAAACACAAAAGCAAACCATGCAACTACTCCCCATCCACGTGACTCATGCAAACCAAGATTAGCCACTAGAGCACGTGAACAAACCTCCACAGTCTAGAGTAAATCCTCAAAATTTCTACGAGGATCGGCACAATACCACAACCATACAACACCAAGAAGGTTAGAAATCTCCGATCCAGGCACAAGACGTTATCAAGAACGCGTCTAACATTGGATGCTAGAGCCCCCAACACCCAACACACCTAAATCCCACATTAATTATCTGGCCAAAATACTACTTCCAAATCTATGTCGTTACATCCTAACCTCCTTAAAGGAATTTCGCCTCCAAAATTCTCAAGGCGAGACACCAAATTAGGACATCAAAACCACGATCCCTGCCAACCAACACCACAATGCCTCCCGAAACTCACAACCTATAAGAGAAATCTATGCTCCACAAAACCATTTGATCCCACTTTGGTCCAGGGTGACACCAAGGACTCAACTCTTTTTGAGTCCAAACACCACTAAATCCCAGGGTGAAGTCTCTTCTGGGCACAAAATCTCCACCCGAAGGCTCCAAAACAGTATCTTCTAGAGTCACAAAGTATCCTGAGCACCTCTGAAGACACGTAAACTACAGGATTGACCAAGTGTAGCCAGTTTCCATTGGCATCCGTTGTGCTACTTTGATGCACCACCTGGTCAACAACCACCGAATTCCACACCACGTGCTCAGTAACATCTCCCATCACCTTGGAAAACCTCCTCTAATCCAAGATACGAGAGAAATTTGGCTGTTGAGACATAGCAAAGTTCTTCACGGATCTGGAGTACACTAATAAATTAGTGAGCCCAAGCGTCATCTGTATCTAGGAATTGCTTCCCATATCGACACTCCACTGGATCCAAAACACAATCTCAACTATGGCCAACACCACTCACGTGGGTGGATAGCTTCTCTTGTGATTCTTCCAACTAACGAGAACCACAAATCACCATGTTTCCTCATTACAGTTGGAACTTATCCCAACCCAGAAAGATGTTGATTAAGCTCATCGCGACTCGCTACTATGGCAGCCTTGCAAGGTCTAGACGTGAGACCGCTAAAATACATGTAAACCACTTATCAAGTGTGAAACTCACGTCAAAAATCTTGCTGTCCAAAGTCCAAGGCCACGAGAGACATTACTTCCAATGC
>JAMKQA010004108.1:0-15676 GCA_024699735.1 Posidonia australis | reverse complement strand
TCAATGTCCTTTGCCCCTTTGGATTTCCACGGGCACGGAATCCAACTTGCTTGACTTTGACCGGGCGGTCAAGGTCCTTTGCCCCTTTGGATTTCCGCGGGCACGGAATCCAGCTTGCTTGACTTTGACCGGGCGGTCAATGTCGTTTGCCCCTTTGGATTTCCCCAGGTGCGGAATCCAACTTGCTTGACTTTGACTGGGCGGTCAATGTCCTTTGCCCCTTTGGATTTCCGTGGGAGTGGAATCCAGCTTGCTTGACTTTGACCGGGCGGTCAATGTCGTTTGCCCTTTGGATTTCCCCGGGCGCGGAATCCAGCTTGCTTGACTTTGATCGGGCGGTCAATGTCCTTTGCCCCTTTGGATTTCCGTGGGCGCGGAATCCAGCTTGCTGATCTTGACCAGGCGGTCAATGTCGTTTGCCCCTTTGGATTTCCGTGGGTGCGGAATCCAGCTTGCTTGACTTTGACCGGGCGGTCGAGGTCCTTTGCCCCTTTGGATTTACGCAGGTGCGGAATCCAACTTGCTTGACTTTGACTGGGCGGTCAAGGTCCTTTGCCCCTTTGGATTTCTATGGGCGTGGAATCCAGCTTGCTGATCTTGACCGGACGGTCAAGGTCCTTTGCCCCTTTGGATTTCCGCAGGCGTGGAATCCAGCTTGCTTGACTTTGACTGGGCGGTCAAGGTCCTTTGCCCCTTTGGATTCCGCGTTCCGCAGGCGTGGAATCCAGCTTGCTTGACTTTGACTGGGTGGTCAAGGTCCTTTGCCCCTTTGGATTCCGCGGGCGCGGAAACCAGCTTGCTTGACTTTTACCGGGCTATCAAGGTCCTCTGCCCCTTTGGATTTCCGCGGGCGCGGAATCCAGCTTGCTTGATCTTGACCAGGCGGTCAAGGTCCTTTGCTCTTTTGGATTTCCACAGGCGTGAAATCCATCTCCTTGACTCTGACCAGGTGATTAAGGTCCTTGGTTTCTCGGATTTCCTTGGGCAAGAAATCCCGTGGCTCGACGTTTTGACCTGATGGTCAGGGTCCTTGCCCCTTTCTCGGATTTCCTTGGGCAGGGTGGCTCGACCTTTTGACCTGATGGTCAGGGTCCTAGCCCCTTTCTCGGATTTCCTAGGGCAGGAAATCCCGTGGCTCGACCTTTTGACCGGATGGTCAAGGTCCCAGCCCTTTTCTCGGATTTCCTCGGGCAGGAAATCCAATTGTTTGACCCTCTGACTGGGCGGTCAAGGTCCTTTTTTCTTTTCTCTTCTTGATTTTCGCGGGCACGGAATCTAGTTGTTTGACCTTCTGACTAGGCGGTCAAGGTCCTTTTGTTTTCCCTTTTGAGTTTTCACGGGCGCGAAAATCTCTTTGTTCGCCTTTGGTCCGTGCGGATCGGGCCCTGCTTTACTTGACAAATAATCTATTTGTCATGCCCCCCATTTTTTTTCTTGGGCTGGTATCCCCAACTACTTGGTTGACAACCGTCACGCTGTCAGGCGGCCGGGTGGACAAGACTTGATTAGCTTGTTGTATCCCGTCTCTTGGGTTGATAACCTCATAATCCAGCTGATGAGTCCGACAACTTATCATTTTCTTGCCAGTGTTTTCTTCTCTTTGTTATTTCAGCATTAGCATTAGTTTCGCATCGGCTTTCAGCATCGGCTCTTGCATTGGCATCTTGCATTAGCATTACATCCCCAGCATTTAGACCAGTAGGTGCACGCATTTTGCGTTTGTATTTGCATCTGGCAACAAGTCATGACTTTCGGTGCATCCGCCGGATAAGTGACTTACTGCCTACAGCAAACACCATCCTTCTGTAACCTCAAAATGAGGGTATCTTGTCAACCCTAAGCATTAGTCTTGGTTCCCTTCGTCCCTCGACCTCGCTCAGGGAGGGGCATCTGTAGACACCCCCGATTTTGAGGTGACTCATTGATAAGACTCCAGTTGTTGCTTTGGATGTGGCTGACCCTTGAACCAACCCTAAACCCATGGCAAGCCTACAGCCCAATTAGAAAACCAGATAAGTAGGGGAGAGCACCTAGCTAGCACACTTACCTAGCACACCTAGCTAGCGCACCTCCCTAGCACACCTAGCTAGCACACTTATCTAGCACACCTAGCAGGCGCACATCTCAGGCGCACATACCTGACGCACATCCCAGGCGCACAACCATTTCACAGGCTGCGGGCTGCTGGCTTTCCACCTTTCATGGCTGTTACCTCTAGCAACGAATATGCCATGGAATCTTCCAGGCTTTTTGTCTACGAGGCTCCCTGCATTCCCATGAGTTACCCATGAGAAAATCCTATATAAGGACACCCATAGGCAATCATAGGGAGAGGTTAGAAATCCTGAATTCCGCAATTCTGTTTTGAGCAAGCATCCTGCACGAGTTATACCCTCTTTCCAACAGCATATAATCGTTTTCTGGAGCACTCCCTTGCATCCCAAAGCATCCTTGGTCCTTCCAGAGCAACAAGGATCTCTCTATCTTCGATATTTCAAGAAGGAACATCTTGAGAGGTAGGCTTTCTACCTCTTCTTTCTCCTTTAAATTTCACTTTAGAAACATGATAAAGCATGCTCGAAATCTTACATATGGTTTGATTTATTCCATATTTTTATGAAGTTTTATGATAAACATGTTAGCTCTCTTTGCAAAATGATCTCCATGCTAATCTATACTTTTGTTTCTAGCATAAAATCTACATGAGTTATCTTCTTTTACCATTTCCTTGCACATAGCACTTTGCCACGCACTTATATGTTCTTGCATATAGAAATATGCTTATGATCATCATTTACATATGTTCTGATTGGCGTTATCCAGATCATGTTTACTCCTTGGCATTTTGCATGTTTTCATACGTGAACCCATCAACTTATTTTGGTTTTGAATACATGATTTACATGATGATTCTCGATCGTGTGCATTCTCATCATATTTTCAGTTCTTAATAATGACATGAACCCATCTGCATTAGCATGAATCACCCTATATCTCTACTGGGATGGATTCTAGATCAGATTGCAGTCTGATCAGTCTGATCCAGACTCTCTGGGGCGCACCACTCAGGCGCACCCAACCAAAGCGCCACTCCGGCGCACCAAGCAGGCGCGCCAGACTGGTCAGAGAGCAAAACACTCGCATTGCATCTTTGTTTGCATGGCTTTATCGAAGGCTTTAAGCTTGTTTCTTTTATGACTGATTCTCTGATGTAACATTGATGTCACCAGCATGTTTTTCAGTTTTGATCGAATTGTTTTCCAACTGTTCTCTATTTTGATATTCAGTTCTAGGCGGAATCTGGTAGGCCGATTGCACCTTACTCCTACATGGAGAGCCTTGTGCATCCGCCCATGATCTAGTAACATGGCTGAATCATGCATCCTTCATTTAGCATAAAATAGGTGAGACCTTGTGTGAGACTACCAGCCCTTGAGCACAAGGCCATTGCATTTGCATTTCTTGCAGTTTTAAGGCATGATTTCCGAGTTTTACAGAATGATTTCACATTACATACTTTTCCAGATTGCATTCCCTGATGTTATGGCTTTGCATAGTTTTCTGTCTTTCCCTCAGCACATTTTCCTGGCCCACATAGACGCAGATAGGGGGCTCGCCAGACTGACGCACCAGTCTGGCGCACCAAACAGGCGCAGTGGCCTGTTTTCAGTAGCACACAGTAGGTTTTTATATGTTTTGGAATGCTTTCTTGACTTGATTCGCTTCTGGAGATTCTTTGGCTTTCTTCCTTGATGCATTAGGAAGGCACAGCTATGTTTTCAACTATTTTTCATGCATTTTAGATTGCATTAGGCATATAGCAAAGCAAGGATGAAAACTCACTCGATATTTTAGATCTTTTGATCTTATTATGCAATTTTCTTGCATCAATATTTGTCCCGCAATATGAGTGATACTTCTGAGCATTACGACACACCCCTACACATCATGCACCCATATTTTTAGACACCACATGCATTAGCATGGCATGGCATATCGCCCTCGGGCGTACAACAAAGGCTGCAAAGCCGACATTTCATTAGCAAGAGAGAAACCAATAGACGACTGATTTATCGAGCGTACGAGGGTGCCTAACACCTTCCTCGTACGTAATAGGGATCCTTACCCGTATTTCTGATTTGCGAAGACTTTTGTTTTATTGTTTTGCATGATTTTCATGTTGTATGGTTTTACTTGTCTTCCATTTGAATAGACTAGGTGGCGACTCCTGCATTTGCATATTTTATTTTTGCCGTGGCTTTGCCGACTTTGGCACACACATATATTTGTTGCCATCCTCGACGGCATGGTTACAGGACTAAACCACGGTCTGAGTTCATTTGTGATTAAAAGCCCAGCTACCACAACTCTATCCTGCAGACCTGCAAAATTGGGGTGTCTACAATGTACATAGAACAATGTTTGAAAAGCTATGCTAGTATAATCATGAGAAGAGACTTGAAGGAAGGGTTAATCTGGAACATTTTAGCCTCTTAGGAATCCATACAAATGAACGCAATTAGATACTAGAAACATCAACAATCAACAATAATAAGTAGAGATGCAAATTGATACAAATTATCCGTAAAAATCGGTATTCATATCCATTTTTGGGCGAATATGGATTTCCATATACATACATACATACATACATACATACATACATACATATATATATATATATACATATATATATATATATATATATAATTTATTTATGAACTCAGAACGTTCACTTTCTCGAAAAGCCCTAGTTGGCTACCCTTTCTCTTCCACAGTTTCACTCCACCTCTCTTCTGTAGTCCCACTCCACCTCTCTTTGGTTGAATCACCGATTCACAATAATAGCTCCACTCCCAGCCTCCCACTCCACATTTGCCCCGCAGCAGTTCCTAGTCTCACACTCCACCTTTCTTCAACCGAATCACTAATCCACATTGGTCCCCACAGTAGCTCCCAGCCTCCCACTCCACCTCTCTTCCGCCGAAGCACCGATCCACGTCGTAGATCCACATCGGCCCCTACAACAGCTCGATTGCCCCCGTAGCAACTCGCTGGCCTCTACAACAGCTTTGGACCCTTCCATAGGACCATAGTAGTAGATCCACATTGACCTTTCCACAACAGAAGGTGACTTCTCCTTCTCCAACTTCTTGAAAATACTTTTAGCGAGAAATATCAGAGCTTTTAAACATAATATCATTGTTGTTCCTTTAATATCAAAGTTCCATTCCTTCGTGTTTGTATGCTGTGACTTTGTGATTTTTTTACGTATATTCTCTCATTTAGGTGTCATGAGTTCACTTACACCAAGTAATCCTTCCAGCCAAGGTTTTGAATAATTTGTTGAGGACCCAACAAACAAAGAAAAAGTAACTTCAACCAAGAAAAGCAAAAGGCAGACATCTAATGCATGGAATTTCTATGATAAAGTCTACAAGGATGTTAAAATAGATAAACATGGTGAAAAAGTGAAAGTACAAGTTTTATATACTGTGTGTAAGTATTACAAGGTTGAAAGAGAACATTTTAGTGTAAAAGGTACAACACACTTGCATAATCATACTAAAAGGTGTTAGAGAAGATTTGAGATTGATGTTAGTCAACAATGCATAAATGCCACTATCACAAAACCAGATGGAAGTACTATACTTAAAAGTTTTGTTTTTAATGACAAAAAGAGTCAGAACTTGCTTGCAAAAGCTATCATTAAACATGAATATCCTTTTAAGATAGTCTCACATCCAAGAATGCTAGAGTACTTACTTTCACTTCGTCCTACATATAAGATACCATGTCACACAACTATCTTAAAATTGTACACTACTATTTATAATGATGAGAAGAAGATTTTATATGAGTTGTTTGCTAAACATCATTGCAAAATTAGCTTGACAATGGATATGTGGATAGTATCTATACAAAACAAATCTTATTTGTAGATCACTGCTCATTTTGTTGATAATGAATGGAAGTTGTAGAAAAGAATAATTAGTTTCTTTAATGTGCGTGGATCCACTGATTTTAACATATGCAATTATTTTCTTAATCGTTTGCTTGGATGGAACATTAATCACAAACTTATGGTAATAATAATAGATAATGATAAAGTAAATGAAGCTGTTGTTAAACATGTCAAAAATCGGCTTGGTTAGTCTCTTCTTTATGTTAGTACATTTTTCCATGTAAGATGTGCAACTCACAAAAATAAATCTTGTTGTACAAAATAGTTTAAAATTGATTACAAAGTCTATTGAAAAGGTTTAACTAAGTGTGAAGTATATTACTTGTTCTCCTCAAATGGAAGTAAGCTTTTTAGAAACTGCAAAACAAATGAATTTGAGTATCAAAAAAGGATTGTCACTTGATGGTTGCACTAGTGGAATTCTACTTATTTTATGCTAGTTAATGTCGTGGAGTATAAGATGGTTTTTAAGAGACTTGGATTCAATAATTTAAACTACACTCATTACCCTGAAGATAATGAATGGACCTACATACAATTATTGAGTGAATGTTTGAAACATTTTTATGAGGCTATTAAATTGTTATCTGGTTCTAATTATGTTACTTCTAATTTGTTCTTTGAAGTATTTTGTGAAATTCAGTTATTTCTTTTAGAATGGGCCAAAAGTTCTGATGATGTTGTTATTGCTATGTCACTCTCTATGAAATCAAAATTTGATAAGTATTGGAAAATTTGCAACAATATTTTGGTTGTGTCTTGTTTCTTGGATCCATGTTACAAAATGCAAGCAATTGAAGTTTACTTCAAGAAAATGTATGGAAATGAATATCAAAAGCATGTTGATGAAATTACAAGTATAATAAAAAAAATATTTTTCTACCTAAGCATGTTCAATCAAGTTGCAAAATGGTGAGAATCGCGTTGAGACTACAGAAAATGTTGTTGAACAATGTGGTGAGAAAAGGAAAAGAATATATGAACAAGTTATTGTTAATGATGTTCAACCATAAAAAATAGAGTTTGAAAATTACTTGAAGAAAAGGTTGGAAAGATATCAATGGAAAAAAGTTTAATATCTTGGATTATTGGAAGGTAAATGTAGGGTGACTCCCTTTGCTTGGGGCCATGGCTAGAGATGTTTTTGAAATCTCAGTATTCACAGTGACATCTGAATCTACATTTAATACTAGTGGTTGAGTTATTGATTCATTCAGGAGTAGGTTAACTCTGAATATGGTACAGGCTTTGATATGTGCAAAAATTGGTTAAAAGCTAAAGTAATTGATGGGTCAGATTCTTATATGTCATTCAAGGATACTAAAACAAAAATCATGTCACCTACTGATGCTAGTTCTTCAAAGACATTGTAGACATCCCAATCTGACAATCACTTGCAGACGGACTCTTCGACAGAGCTCACTTAGTGGCGACAAAGGTAATTCCCAACACCAAAGTCCCTTTTCACACCCTAAATCAGCCCAAGGCCATGCTCTAACCTTAAACGTTAGCCAATCTACCAATCCAGGCCCATTAGTAGTCCAAACACCAAAGAAACTAGCCCACAACCCCACCAGCAAACTCTACATTGGCTCAGGCACACATTTCTAGTGCGATTTCCCAGTGCAACTTATTAGCGCAAGTACCTAGCGAGAGTAAGTGGCGTGAATTGTTGGCAATGCGCCTTGTGTTAGTAAATTTTACAGAGGATGCTCTGTCCTTCTACAGCACCTTGCTTGTCCTTCCCTGCACACTTTCGGCACTCTTTGCATCGCACAGCCTCTGCATGCCCTTCACCACTCCATGCCACCCTGCCAATCGCTCATGGTAGCACGCCACCTCTAACAGCAACCGAACATATGGCCAGAGGAAGAAAAGCGAAGAAATAGTGCACTGAGAAAAGGGGGAGGCCATTCGCACACAGCCCGCATTACACCCTTGCACCTGGAGTTCCCCTTGCACCCTGCATTACCTCCCTAGATGACCAGCAACTGCATTGGCCCTTTGACCAGCACAGCCACCACATCAACACCACTTCAGCAATCACACCACCCCAATTCCGGCAACCCAAACCACAGCAAGCCTCTGACCTCCCAAAGATCCCCTGCATTGCGCCACAAGCACCTCTAGCATCCCAGCAAGCCTCCTCACCCGCCTTTGTTGCTGTCAAGCCACATCAGCCCAGGTCGAGCCGTCGCGAGTCACACCGAAAGGACAACTCATCCGACCATAGGTGAGCATCCCCATGCCGAGTGGACTTGTTTTTCTTCTTCTTGTTTCCACTGTTCCATTGCATATTTTCCTTCATGTTTCATTGCATGCTGTCTACCTAAGTTTTCTGGACTTTCTCCATGCACTACATCTCCTCCAGTCACTGGCGATGAGCTTTTTGCCCATGTGAGGCCACTGGCCCACAAGCATATGGTGAGCTTGTCCAATCATGCCCTTGCCTTCCCTTCTCTTCACTAAGTCAAGCCATGGAATTGCAAGGTGGTCACGGCCACCATTGTGGCCAGTCGAGTCGCCGAATTCTAGCGAACGACAGTAAGGATGAGGAGGGCACTACATCAAATCCACTTGCATTTGCTTAGCATCCTAGCCTTCCCTTTATCCTCCTCCACCTTCTAGAAGCATCGGAACACCTCGTCGATGCCCGTAGCCAGAGCTTACGACCGGAATCGTAGCTGGAACCCAACAGCGAAGGGAGGAGATGGGGGGAGCAATCCAGTGCATCCCATGTTGCATTTGCTACACCATTGTATTCCTAGTAGCCTACCCATGCCCCTCATGCATTGCATTCCACATTTGCATCGTTGCATCGCATCCTAGTGCAAGGAGAAGCTTGCATTTTGCTCTGTAGATCCTCCGACACACCCTGATAGCGCAACTAGGTGGTGCAACTAGTCAGTGAACCTTACCAGTGCGATTAGTAAGCAGATCTAGCCAGCATGAGTTGTCGGTGTAGCTCTCTGGATCTAGAGCATTTGTAGAGCTTGAGCACTTGTTCCTTTCTCCTTTTCTGACTTGTTTTCTACACGTTTTCCTTGCACTCTTGCACGCAACATTAGGCATGGCATAATTTCACTTGCATTGTATTGTTTCCCCCATGTTTTGACATATAACATCCATCCATCACTAGGCATTAGGCATAAGGCATTAGGCATTAAGCATTAAGCGACAAGCAAACATGCATTAGCATTGGCCGCACATGCGAGCGATTAGTCAAAAAAGACCGACTCATCGAGCGTATAGGGGTACCTAATACCTTCTCCATGCGTAACAAGAGTCCTTGTCTTTTCTTTGGCCTACAATGACTAATGTGTTGCATCCATTAGGCATGGAGCACGGCATTTGCATTTCTGCATTGTTTTCTTGTATCTCTTGCATTCGGTTTTCCTCGTCTTTCAATCCCAAATAGACTTAGCTACGACTCATAAATTCATTTTTGTAATTATTTATATTTTAATGAATTTATTCCTGGACGGGTGTTACTGTTCCAAGGCCCGTTGGTGTGGTTCTATGATTGTGGACTTCGGCCTCATAGGCCAGCTTCTATTCGCGTGTCTCTGTGTGTGGTTGACACTGTGCATTGTGGGCTCGTGTGGGGCTTGTGTTTGTGGGTCGGTTGGTGGAGTGAGTTGGTGCAGTTGGTGCGGTTGGTTGCTGGCTTGTGTAGAAGGCTGGTGGTTGCACTGTGCATGCATATATGCAGCTACCACCATTTACGTGTATTTATAGTTGTGGCTGTCGACCTCCTCCTTCACACCTCTATTCCTCTTTTCCCATTTCTCCGTCCTCCTCCTCTCGAGCGCCACCTCCCTCTCTCTTCCTCTACTCGCTCTCTCCACTCGCTCCATCTCTTCCCCACTCACACTCTTTCTCTCCCGTCCCTCCCCCATCTCCTCCCTTGCTTCTCCCTCTCCCCAAATCGATGTGCTCTAGTGTCGACGGTGGTGCCTGGTAGCTCGTGGCGGTGTGTGGAGCTTTGGAGTAGTGTCCCTGAGGTCGCAAAGTTGTCGAGGACACCTGGATTCACCGGAGTTGGCCAGAGATCGGAGTTGGATCGTCGAAGAGCTCCTTTGAGGTACGCACCTCCAAATCAAGTGTAGAAAGCATGAAATTGGTAGAAAATGATAGGAATGCATGAAATCTAGGTAAATTTACATTCCTAAAATTTATTGTGAATTTATAGGAATTTATGGAGGTATTTATGGCATTTTATGGTGGTTGTTGTAGTTTGGGTCCTTTTGACCCCTTTGCCTTTGCGAATTTATATCTTGCTGTGTGATGAATGGATTTTGATTTTGTTTGTGTGGATTTGGACTGGTAGTGCCCTATTTGCTATTTTGGCCAGTGTGGGTCGTGTGTGCTTTGGTTTTCAGCCTTATAGGCCTAATTATGGGAGTTTAGAGAAAATGATTGTGAAATAAATTTAAAAGAAAATTAATATAGTTTTGGTTTTTCGTCGTTTCGATGAGATGCGTGCTAAGTGACTTTTGTTATTTACGCTTGTTTTCTTTATGGTTTTGAGTTACAAGTGCAGACATGCAGTGGGGTTTTAGCATAGTGCATATATAGTCTATAGTCTCGTAACCACACACACAGATTCATGGTAGTTGAATTTCTGTTTAGCTTTTAATTTCCTGTAATTTAATTTGTTTTAAATTATTAGGGAAATTTAGGGCATGACAGGAACGCATAAGGAACACGTTGCTACCCTCACACTATACCTTGCTGCAGTGCCACCCCATGCCAAGCCCTATCAGTGTCAACCTGGGTTTCCAGGCAACTGTCAACTACTGAATGGCATTAAAAGGGTGGGTTGGCGTCGAGACAAGGTAGAAACTGGGAGAGAGAGAAGGAGGAAGAGAGCTTGAGAGAGTGCAAGAAAGAAGGGAAGGGGAAGAAGAACCAATGGTTGGAAAAGCAAAAGAGGTTCGTCGATGATTGAGAGTACATGTCCCACTCCTTTTTCATTCTTATTTAATGTAAACATGATCAAAATGGGTAGATTAGCATGAATTCGTAGTATGGTCGAGATTTCGTAAATTTTGGAGATTTTTAGATGGAATTGTAATGATTTTTCAAAGATAAGTTACTATTTAGACTGTTTGACCTCTATGGCTTTGGATTTTGTTTCTTGAGCTACACATATTGGTTTCTAGTAATTTTTGTCCCAAATTGTAGATGACTCAGAGTTCTACTTTTTGGTATATTTTCAAAATATATGGTGGTCTATGGTGTGTTTGCCCCTTGTTCCCATTCTAGGTGATTTTTTGTGTTTCGATTGTACATTTCTGGTTTGTCTGTAAAAGGTCAGTCCACATGTCTCTACCATGGGCTATCTTCATAGGTGGTTACAGTGGTTCAGTCTTGTGGCATACCACTATGGATTAGGGTCATTTCAGACCCTGTGGTGGTGGCTTTGGTAGGTGTTTTGGTGATTTCTTTTGATTAAATAGTGTTTTGATTCTGTAAATGGTTTGTGATATAAAAATATTTTGGAAAAAAGAATGCATATGGTTTTAGAGTCCCTAGGTGCTTGGACACCAAGGGGTATTAGTGGACGCACCCTGTGTTGTGTGGTATATAAATATATTGAGGGCTGAGTTCCCAAGGCAATTGGACTCCTGCATAGGATAGTTCTCCACGGGAGTGCAATAGGAACCAGGGTTCGAATCCCCGACGACTACTTGTAGTTGGTCAGTCGCCAATGGCTAGGGTGATTCGATAGGTTTTCACGATAGATGTGTGTGTGGTGGTTTCGAGATAGTTTCAGTTGTAATTTGGCTTTGTGAAAATGCATAAAGTGGTTTGAAAATGCGTATGATTTAAAGAGTATAATGATTATGATTTGAACGACATGATTTAAGAAATGGATATTACTTGATGGATTTATGATTGTGTTTTGTGAACTTTCGTGTCATTTTCAAGTGTGGTTTTGGTGCTGCTACGAATGGTAGTCGTGGGTCTTCTAGTAGTTGTTGGTAGCAGCTCCAATTTGTTCTTTCTTCGAGGTTTTTGAATTTTGTTTTGGGTGGGCCATACTAGGTGACAATGGATATCACCCATGCCTTTTCTTCTTGTTTTTGTGTAGATGCAAATTAGTAAAGTTGCAGTCCAATAATAGAGTTTGTAGTTGGAGCCATAAAGCTGCACACCACAGATCCCTGGGTAGTGTAATAGCTTTTATTTAATTTTATTGAAGTTAATAATCTGTTAGATTTAATTTTCTACAATATTGGTTAATTATTTAGTTAATAATTGCTTGGTTAATGTTGTTGCTAGTTTGTAGTGTCGAAGGGATTACACATTGGTATCAGAGTTTAGGTACACTAAATACAAAAGCTTAGGGTGTTCGGTGTAGTAGCTCCATAGGACTACCTCGTACGGATTAATGGCACCTAACTCATGTGGTTTTGTAGTGGCAGTAGAATGCTGCTCCGAGGTTGAGGTAGAGGTAGAGGCAAAAGGAGGACTCCTACATCCATCTTAGGGACTGGTAAGGGAGGTAAATGACATGGAATGTAGGAAGAGCTGAGTAGCACTATAACGACCCAGTTTTAGAAGTGGTGCTTTGGCCAGATAATTAAGGTGTGTAGGGCATTAGAGGCCCCAATGCCTAATCTGGGACACATTCTCAGTAGTGTCTGAAGCCTGGATTGTGTGTTTCTGGTCTTTTTGTTGTGGTGTGGTTTGGATGTTGTGCCAGGCCTCGTGGGAGTTTTGATGGTTTGTCTTGTGCTCTGGTGACAGATTGGTTTGCATGAGTCACGTTGACGTGGAAGGTCGTGTTGTCTGGTTTCGTGCTTACGACTTCCTTTCTTTCCTTCCCTTCTTTCTCTTTCCTTTCCTTATTTCTTTTCTTTCTTTTCTCTTCTCCAGGCCCCACCCCCACTCCTTCCTCTTCTTCCTCTTCTTCTTCTTCTTCTTCTTCTTCTTTGTTAGGGGAGGAGAGACGGAGAGAGAGAGAGGGGCGAGATGAGAGAGAGAGAAAGATGGCCAGAGAAGGGAGGAAGCAGCCACCGCTGTGCTGCCGTTGTCGCATAGAGGGGAGGAGCAGCTTGTGGTTGGAGAAGGAGCGTTGCCGTCTATCTCATGCCAGCGTGTCTTCGGTGGAGGTACGCACCCTGTAGATATTTTTTTGGTGCCAAATTTGTACCATAGGTGCATGTTAGTGTGCTGGTAATTGTAGAAATTTTATTAGAATTTATTGTAAATTTGTGGGCCATTTATGACCGAATTTATGATTTAGGGTGAATAGTGCCTCCTTCGTGTTTTCTTTTGTTTTTACGAAATCTTCATTTTGATATATTGTTTGCATTGTTTGGATTGGTGGTTTACAGGATTGGGCTTTGGGTCCCATTTCGGGGTATCCTGTAGTGGCCTGGTTCGACATACCAAATTATTTCGGTATGCCGATTTTGTTGCAAATTGTCCCCTTGATCCCTAATTCAGTCGATCAAATTTATTGGGTTTGCTGTTCTAGGTCTTGGGTGTTGACAAAATTCCTGATTTAATCGACCGAACATTTTCGGTCTGTCGATCTAGGCTTTGATCCTGCATTAAGATATTTTATGTTTTGATATATATATATATATATATGTATGTATGTATGTATGTATGTACATGTATATGTATATGTGTATATATATATATATGTCTCCAGATCTTCAAAGCAAACACTACTGCAACCATCTCCAAGTCATGAGTGGGGTAATTCCTTTCATGGTTCTTTAGTTGGCGTGAGGCATACAACACCACCCTTCCATGCTGCATCAGCAGACATCCTAAACCTGTGCCACAAGCATCACAGTACACTGCAAAGCCCCCACTACCTGAAGGTAAGGTCAAAACTGGAGATGTGACCAGTCGGGTCTTCAGCTCATTGAAGCCCTCTGCGCATTGTCTGTCCCAAACAAAAGGAACCTCTTTCTGTATCAGTCTGGTCAAGGGTGTTGGAATCCTGGAGAAATCCTATATGAACCTTCTATAATATCCAACCAAGCCCAAAATGCTTCTGATCTTAGTCACGGTCTTGGGTCTAGCCCAACTACTAATCGCTTCAACCTTGGCTGGATCCACCTTAATTCCCTCACCTGAAATGATATGGCCAAGGAATGTAACCTCTTCCAGCCAAAACTCACACTTTGAAAACTTTGCATACAACTGGTGTTGCCTCAATGTCTCTAACACCATTCTCAAGTGTGTCCGGTGAGTCTGCACGTCAGGGGAATACACCAACACATCATCAACAAATACCACAACAAATTGGTCCAGGTAGGGTCTAAATACCCTATTCATCAGATCCTTGAAGGCAGTCGGTGCATTCGTCAATCCAAACGGCATAACCAAAAACTCATAGTGGCCATACCAGGTACGAAACGCTGTCTTCTACACGTCAGTTTCCCGGGTCCGCAGTTGGTGATACCCTGATCTCAAGTCAATCTTTGAGAATACTAAAGCTCCCTGAAGCTGATCAAACAAATCATCAATCCTGGGCAAAGGATATTTATTCTTGACTGTAATCTGGTTCAACATCTGATAATCGATATAGAGGCGGAGTGAACCATCCTTCTTCTTTACAAACAGCACTGGTGCACCCCAAGATGACACACTTGGCCTGATAAATCCTCTGTCTAGTAACTCCTGAAGCTGATTCTTAAGCTCTCTCAACTCCGTTGGTGCCATCCGGTAAGAAGCCTTAGAGATGGAGCTAGATCCTAACACCAGGTCGATCTGGAACTCAACGTCCCGGTGCGGCGGTATCCCAGGCAAGTCCTCAGGAAACACATCAAGATACTCCTGAACCACGGGTATATCCTGCACCCTCAGAATTGAAGAAGAAGACACCATCACACCCGCCAGATATCCCACACATCCCTTAGATAAATAGTGGTAAGCTTTCATTGCAGAGATTATCTTCTTCTGTTCTCCTGGCCTGGTTCCTTGCACCACACACCATCCCTGGTCTAAACACTCCACCAAGACTCTCCTCTTGGCACAGTCAATAATAGCTGAATGCTGCGCCAACCAGTCCATCCCCAAGATGATGTCATACCCCTGCATATCCATCACAATCAGTCTGGCTCCAAAATCTCGGTCCCCTAACTTCACACTGACTGACAGCAAATATTTCCATGCCAAGCTGTGCTCCCCCAAAGGGGTCACCACATCCAGATGGAAGGCCAATTTGGCTGGTTGGTCCCCAACCTCTGCAGCGAAAGACTTAGAGATAAAAGAAAAGGAACTCCCTGAGTCAAACAAAACTCTAGCCAAACAGTCAGCCACAAGAAAGGAACCTAGATAACACCAAATATCCATTAACAACAACACAACAAAACATCAGAACAAAAACAATAGTCACACATAGGGAGAGTACCAAATATAGTAGTACATAGAGGGAAAGGATACAATACAACATATCTCTAATCCTTATCCTCTACAACATCCCCCGATGGACCAGCATTCGGAGCCTATATGGAGAACACTCGCCCTTTAGTTAGCTGACGAGGCGTGTCTCTAGCTGGCTTTGCCGGTTCAGGACAGTTTCGCTGAATGTGCCAAGGCTTCCCACAGTTGTAGCAGACCATCTTCTCAGGATTCCGTTGTCGATGGTAACATTGCGCTGCCACATGCCCCGGGCGCCCACAGATATAACAAGCTTTCTTCTTTTCTGGGCCACTGCTTGAACCAGCCTGACTGAATCCA
>JAMKQA010004107.1:0-12000 GCA_024699735.1 Posidonia australis | reverse complement strand
AGAGACCTGTCAATCATGGGTTTCCCTACGATGGTTGTGCCCATACACTGCTCAGATGTTCTCCAAGCATGGATCGGGAAAGCGATCGTGACAAGATAAGGACTTGGGGCATCTCCTCAAAGCTTTTGGATATCACGAAGGTGGAGGTTTCTCGATACTTCCTGTGTGTAGCTGTTCGGTTCTGGAAGTCAGCCCATCCTGTATTCCGCTTTGGGAGAATCGAATTGACCCCTACTTTGGAGGAAGTCCGCAAAATATGTTGTCTACAGAAGTTCTTGGAACCAATTTTGTTTATGTGGCACGACAGATATTCCTTAGTCTTGAGTGAGCTGACTGGCCTGTCAACTAGTGATTGTGGTCGTCAACTTACCTGTCCAGACGGGCATTCTCCCATGCTACAGCTGGCTTACTTTGACAAGGTGACCAGAATGCGCACCTCCTTGGGCGATGAGCTATAGTTGAAAGGCTTTGTTACTCTCTTCTTAGGAGAGTTGATTTTCAGCCATGGTCGGACGGTCGTGAACATTGAGGTTGTCGAGATTACCTTGGTAGTGGTCACCCGCTGGATAGACTTGGCCCCAGTTATCTTTGTAGAAACTTACCGGGCTCTGGATTTGTCACTGCAACACTGCCAGTACTTTTATGGCTGTGGAACTTTTGTACAGGTATGGTTGGCTGCACATTTGGGGGTAGAAGTCTTATGCCCGCAACTGTCGGCCTTCGAATCCTACTGTCAAAGCAGTCATGCATGCACGCTCATCTCAGTTCGGAAGGAATACGGGCGGTTAGAAAGCTTGACAGAAGACAAAGTCATCTAGCGCATCATTCCTTCGGTCACTCTTAACTTTGAGGCTTTCTTCAACACAGCCAACATGCAGCTTATCATCCTATCGAGGCTTACTAGTGGAGTTGAATATCACCTAGTCCGTGTGATGCAGCAGTTTGGTTATTAGCAAGATTCCCTTGTTCAGGGGGAAATGCCAGTCTGGTTCCAAGAGTACCCCTCGAGCTCTTATGCTATGACGAAGGAGCTATCTCGCCTTGCTTAGTGGCTTCATATGGTCGAAGGATCTCGCAGTCATAGAGGGGAAAGGTTGCACAACAGATTATGTAGCCGAAGTCGATGAAATTTGGCCAATCTGCAGCGCTGTTCTGAGCCATATGCTCTTTACCAAAGCTCCAGACTCGAAGAGATCTAGGGATGACGTAGATTCTTGACATTTGCATTATATTACTAGTTCATTGAAAGTTGAAATGCATATAATCACTTCATTGATTGTTGTAATAAAATTCATTAGAACACTTCTGGCCAGCTTGTGTGATTGCTTATGGTTGATGCAGAATAAAAAACGCCATTGCGACAACATGTGTTTAGATGGTTCAAACTGCTGCTTTCTTCTGCCTGCCGACTCGACGCTAGGGACCACCCAGATAATAGTCGAGAATATCATTTTATTGCCTAGGCCTAGACGAATGAAGTCCTCATGAACTTCTGTACCAAGTAAGGCAAAATCCAGCCTACTTTGTTAGGCTTGCCCTACTCAAGCAAGTCTTGTTCCTATCTAGACCTCGGACATGGTTTAGGTGTTCCTGTCCCGGATTCGCTCCAAAATGATGAATCTCAGCAACATCTGCTCTGTTGGACTTGTTTTAATCGACCAAGTCTTGCTTTCATCTTCTTCTAGGCCTCGTGCGAGGACTTGAGCATATCCCGCTTGGTAATTTCTTCCCCTTCGGCTGATAACCCTAACTATTCGGCCATGAGTTCGTCAACTCACCTTTGGACTGATATCCCGAACTATCCGGTTGGCATTCGTCAACTTGTCATCTTTCGATCGGTAAATCCAAAATTTACCACATTCTCTTTTTGGTCGGTAAGTCTGAAACTTACCATTTTCTCTTCTTGGTCGGCATGTCCAAAATTTGTCATTTTCCCTTCTTGGTCGTTAAGTCCGAAACTTACCAATCTCCCTTTGGTCGGTAAGTCTGAAACTTACCATTTTCTTTTCTTGGTCGGTAAGTCCAAAACTTGTCATTTTCCCTTCTTGGTCGGTAAGTCCGAAACTTACCATTCTCCCTTTGGTCGGTAAGTCTGAAACTTACCATTTGCTGTTCTAGGTTAGTAAGTCCGAAACTTGCGATTTTCCCTTCTTGGTCGGCAAGTCCAAAATTTGTCATTCTCCCTCTAGCCGGTAAGTCCTAAACTTACCATATTCCTTTCTTGGTCGGTAAGTTCGAAACTTACCATTCTCCATTTGGTTGATAAGTCCGAAACTTACCATTTTCTCTTCTTGGTTAGCAAGTCCGAAACTTGCCATTTTCCCTTTGTGATCGGTAAGTCCGAAACTTACCATTCTACTTTTGGTCGGTAAGTCCGAAACTTACCATTTTCTTTTCTTGGTCGGTAAGTCTGAAACTTGTCATTTTCCCTTCTTGGTCGGTAAGTCTGAAACTTACCATTCTCCCTTTTGTTGGTAAGTCCGAAACTTACCATTTTCTCTTCTTGGTCGGTAAGTCCGAAACTTGCCATTTTCCCTTCTTGGTCGGTAAGTCCAAAACTTACCATTCTCCCTTTGGTCGGTAAGTGCGAAACTTACCATTCTTCCTTTGGTCAGTATGTGCGAAACTTACCATTCTCTCTTCTTGGTCGGTAAGTCTGAAACTTGTCATTTTCCTTTCTTAGTTGGTAAATCCGAAACTTACCATTCTCCCTTTGGTCGGTAAGTCCGAAACTTACCATTCTCTCTTCTTGATCGGTAAGTCTGAAACTTGCCATTTTCCCTTCTTGGTCGGTAAGTCCAAAACTTACCATTCTCCCTTTGGTCGGTAAGTCCAAAACTTACCATTCTCCTTTTTTGGTCAGTAAGTCCGAAACTTGCCATTTTCCCTTCTTGGTCGGTAAGTCCGAAACTTACCATTCTTCCTTTGGTCGGTAAGTCTGAAACTTAACATTTTCTCTTCTTAGTCGGCAAGTCTGAAACTTGTCATTCTCCCTCTAGTCAGTAAGTCCGAAAATTACCACATTCCCTCTGGTCGGTAAGTCCTAAACTTACCATGTTCTTTGTTTTGTCGACAAGTCCAGAACTTACCATTTTCTCTTCTTGGTCGGTAAGTACAAAACTTGCCATTTTCCCTTCCGATTGGTAGGTCCGAAACCTACCATGCCTTATTCGATTCTTGCTCAGAGAATTTGGTATCGATGGTGCCCCCTTTGGTCGTGCTCTAGATGGAGTACACCAACCTTCTTATGTGGACCGACACCCTGCACTGTCCGATCAACACCCGCCAAGGTGTCTATCCTGTTGGTCAATAGGTTTAGTATCCTATCGTACCCCCTTTCTCTTGGGCTAGTAGCTAGAAATACCCAGTTGACAACCATTACAATGTCTAGAACGTGCTGATAACCCAAACTATCGGGTCCACAAGACCATTAACTTTGTGCTTTTTGATTCTTCGTGGGAGCTTCAGAAACAAAGATATCCTCCTCCTTTTCCCTTTTCCTTGTAGGAGGGGTGGGGTGTCTTTGTCAACGCTAAGCATCGATCTTTGTCTCATTTATCCTTCGACCTTGTTCAGGGAAGGGCATCTGTAAACACCCCATAGGCTTGCAAATGGACTTAACCCTAAAACCCTAACCCTAGACCTAAACCCTAGCACTAAACCCTAGATCTAGCCAAAACTTAGTCCAAAACCATAAAACTAACTCAAAACCCAAAAATTAACTCAAAATCCTAAAACCCACTTAAATCAATTTCAAAATCCAAAGCTTAATCCAAAACCCGAGTTCAAAACCCTAAAGTCAACCAAAATCAAATCCAAAATCTAGAACTAATCAAAACCCTAATTTAAACCTTAAACCAAATCTTAAACCCTAATCCAAAATCCCAACAACCTATAACAACTTCCCACTCCACCATAACAACCCTAACTACTTCCCATTCTACCATAACAACCTATAACTAACCATAACAACTTATAACAACCTACCCAGTCATTGCAAGCCTATAAATACTCCCCTCCCCCATGTGTAAGAAAAAAAAGAGGAGAAAAAGGAGAGAAAAAAACTTGAAAAAATTGCCACCAAGGAGTTTTCTCTCAAGCAGAGCAACCAAAGAGGTCTCAAATCAGAGGGGAAGCTCAGAGATGAGGAAAATTCAAGTTTCAGGCCATCTCCGGCGAGCTTTGGCGAGCTCCGACGGTCAACATCTCTGCCAGCTCAGGTAAGCTTCAATCAGAGCATAATTTCTCCTCATTTTAGCTCCCTAGGTCCTCCTCCTTCTTCCCCAGTCGATTCCAGTAAGCCATGAGGCTCCCTTGGCCGGAATCAGACGGATCTTGGGTCACCGAGCACGATTTTCTGGCGACGTAGGTGGGGACACGAATCCAGTGAATGATTCGTGCCCAGGCATGCTCAATCTTCTCGAGTCTGGCCTCCCCTTACTTCTCTGCCCCTCTGGACACCGCGACGATCACTCTAGAAGCCACCGGTAGAAGTCCACCGGAAGCACGGTCGCTGTCGTAGGAGAAGAAGGGTTGCAGTAAACCACGATCGAACGTTCCACCTCTCGCAGTGCCGCTCGAACCTCCTGGAAACAATCCTCTGTTCTCCCCCAATGCTCCGAAGCAGCCAAAACCTCGTTACGAGCCCTAAAGAGTCGTCGCAGCTGTCATCGCCAGAGACAACGCAGAGCATGATCGGGAGAGGTGCTCACACCATCATTCTTCCTTCCGGAGGGTGGAAAACTTTCTTCTCTGCACCCCCGAGCTTCCAGCAACCCAAAGCCACCGTGCTGTAGCTTCCAAGACCTCCTTCTTCCACAGTGTCGTCGCTGGAGTCGAGTCGACGGCAAGGGAGGTGGGCTGCCGTTTCCGACTGTCAAGCACCTCAACGGAGCCATCAGATCTCTTCCCCTTCCTCTCTTCTTGCTCCCAAGGAGCTCCGATGCCAGATCTGGCATTGGGATGCCCCGGAAGGACATTCCAGACAGTCGTCGACGGCAGGGCTCTGTCGTTGGTGATCGTCGCTTGTTTTTTTTTTAAAATATAATAAAAAATATAGTTTCATTTGAAAAAACTCTAGGTTTATACTTTTATTTCACTGAGGTCCTTCTTTTCTTACATTTAGGTCCTTACATATGTTTTTTAAAAATCATTTTAATAATGTTTGTTTTGAAATATTGCAGTGTGACCCTTGTGCTATTTATTAATGTTTTCCAGGCTTTAAAATTTGACATAAACCTCCTTATTAACTTTTCATACATTTTAGGTCTAGTATTTTGCATAAAAAACCCTAAGCTTTATCAAAATTATTCTGAATGCATAATTTTCTGGCATAATTGCAAATTAAACCTTGGGAATTTAAATATTTACACAGATGTGTTCAACAATTGCATTTTTAACCCTGAACTTCACTGATTTCACATTGAATGCATATTTTGTAGGGAGAAATTACATATCAGTCCTTGAAGATTCATGTTTTCAAACATGAGTACATTATTTTGCACTTTTGACCATGAATTTCTTCAAAATTGCATTAAACACATGTTTTGTTGACAAAATTACAGATTTGCCCTTAGGAGTCCTAATTTGCACTGTCTTGCACATTTAACCCCCTACTTCTTTAAAATTGCATGAAATGTGTTTTCTTAAACATCTTAGCTGATTTAGCCTTCGAATCCTAGCTTTCACTCAGGACATGTGATTTTTGCATAGAGGTCCCTAGAAATTTACATATTTCACACATGTTTTCTTTTTGTACATTTTGCTATCCATTTTCATGCATGTATCCTCACGCCTTCTTCCTTGTATCATGCACACATTTCCAACTTATTTCAGACTTGGTTTTCACATTATTTCCTGGATTTCTTTCGATTTTCACTACTTTGATTTGATTTGAATTTCCATCGCTAAAGGCGTACGTTAACAGGCTTAACAATGCCGACATTGACCCGAATGAGGATTATTTTCTCTCTTTTGACTTTCTCGGATTTCTCGAGTTTCTACTGATTTACGTGACACTTTCAAAGTATTCCCGATTTTCATGATTTTCCTCATCGCCTTAGAACGTACAGTAAAGTAGCATTTTCAATGCCTGTGGCATTTTCAATGCCTACATTGTCCCTTGGATTATTGTTTTTTTCCTTTTTATTCTTTTCTTCACTTTTCTTTGGCATGTTTTTGCAGTCATCTTAAGCATGTACATTCAAAATAGACAAGCATACACACAATAGACCATTAGCAAGCAGGAAACCTAGAAATACCGATTTCTTCGTGTGCATGGGGGTGCCTAACCCCTTGCACACAGGCATACACTAAACATTATGTATGGTCGACTAGCTGTTAAGTATAAAAGAGATCCAATCATTCTACTATATAGTTTTTGATCTACTTTTTGATTATTCTCATCCGTTTCCAACTTAGTAGAGGTACTTATCGATGTATTAGCTATTTAACTACGATCCATACTAAATTTCTTTAATAATTCCTTAATGTATTTTTCTTGGTTTATAAAGATTCCTTATTTATTTTGTATTATCTGTAAACCTAGAAAGAAAGTCAACTCTTCCATCATACTCATCTCAAATTCTTTTTGCAAAATCATTGAAAAATCTTTGCATAGATTTTCATTTGTCGATCCAAAAATGATATCATCAACATATACTTGGATAATTAAAATGTCATTATCTAACTTCTTTATGAACAAGGTAGAGTCAATAGCACCGATCGAAAAATCTTGATCAAGTAAGAATTTCCTTAATCTTTCATACCAAGCCCTAGGTGCTTGCTTTAGTCCATATAGTGTTTTGTTTAATTTGTAAACATAATTCGGATAAAATTCATCTTCAAAACCAAGGAGTTGTTTGACATATATTTCTTCTTCGATAATTTCATTTAGAAATGCACTTTTCACATCCATTTGAAAGAGTTTAAACCCTAGATGACTAGTATATGCTAATAACATTCTAATTGACTCTAATCTAGCTATAGGAGCATATGTTTCATCGAAATCGATGCCTTTATCTTGATTATAACCTTAAGCTACTAGCCTAACCTTATTTCTAACTACATTCCCAGATTCACCTAGTTTATTTCAAAAAATCCATTTTATTCTAATGACTTATTGTTTTTCGGGTTTTGGAACCAAATTCCATACATTATTTCTTTCAAATTGATTTAGTTCTTCATGTGTTGCAATTACCCAATATTTATCATCACAAGCTTCAGTTACATTTATGGGCTCTATAGATGAAACAAAGGTATAAGTGTCACATTCGTTTTCAAGTTTAGATCTAGTCATAATCCCCTTGGAGACCTCACTAATGACGAGTTCTTTAGGGTAACTAGGCATATATTGCCATGATTTAGGATTTTTTTTAAGGTTCTTTTGTAGTTTGATTTGTTTGATCATTATTTGTGTTATTATAATTAAATTCGGGTTCTTCTTCTACATTAATTATTTTAATTAGATTTTCATCAAAATCTACATGTATGGATTCTTCTATAGTTAATATTCTTTTATTATAAATTCTACATGTCTTGCCTCTTATAGAGTATCCTATAAGAATACCTTCATCAGATTTAGAGTCAAATTTATCAAAATTATCTTTAGTATTAAGAATAAAACATTTGCAACCAAAAACCTTGAAATAAGAAATTCTTGAAACCTTTTCAAATTACAACTCAAAGGGAGTTTTATTTAAAATAGGTTTTAGAGAGATGCAATTTAAAATGTAACAAGTGGTGTTTACGGTTTCGGTCCAAAAGTGCTTTGGTAAATTATTTTCACAAAACATGGTCATTATCATTTCTTGTAAAGTTCTATTGTTCCTCTCAACTACTCTATTTTGTGAAGAAGCTCTAGGAAACGAAAAATCATGTATAAAACTATTTTCTTCACAAAATATTTCAAAATTTTCATTTTCAAATTCCCCGCCATGATCACTTCTAATTCTAATTATTTTTAATTCTTTTTCATTTTGTATTTTCTTGCAAAATTTTCAAATTTCAAAAAATGTATCATTTTTGTTTACTAAAAATAAAACCCAAATGAATCTCGAAAAATCATCTACTCACACAAATGTATATCTTTTTCCACCAAAACTTAATGTCCTACTAGGATCAAATAAATCCATGTGGATGAGTTCATGTAATTTAGTAGTGGAAATACAATCTTTTGCCTTAAATGAGGTTTTAGATTGCTTTCCACATTGACAAGCATCACATAGTTCGTCTTTTTGAAAATCTAATTTTGGTAGACCAACAACACTTTCATTTTTAGAAATTTTGGATAATTAACTCATGCTAGCATAACCAAGTCGTCTATGCTAAAGTCATTTATCATCATTTGTAGATGCAAGGCATAACTTAAATTCATAGGATACATTTATTTTATATATATTATTTTTCCTAAATCTGACAAATAATACTTTACTAGTAGTAGAATCAATTATGAGACGTTCCTTTTTGTTAAAGATAACTTTATAACCTTTATTACATAATTGACTAATACTTAGTAGATTGTGTTTTAATTCATCTACAAGCAAGACATTTTCAATAGAAGGGTTATCAGAATTACCGACATGGTCGATTTCAACAATTTTCTCTTTTGCATTGTCTCCAAATGTTACTGATCCATCTTCCTTGGCGGTATATGAGCATAGTAGATCAATTTCTCCAGTCATATGTCTTGAGCATCCACTGTTAAGGATCCATTTAGATTTCATCCTGCATTACAAGAATGAAGAGATGACTTTAGTATCCACATCATTTTGGGTCCAAGTTTGTTAGTTTTTTGAACCTAATAACTCCCTTTTAAGGTCCTCCTTTTCTTCACCACAAAAACATACTTTTTATTTGAAATTGCTCTTAAAAAGCATTTTCATATGGAATTTCTTGAAACTTAGAAAAGCCAATTCCATGTTTACTTAAGAATGATTTTTGGATAGAGAGGATTTTATCTAAGTTCTCTTTTCCCATGGTGAATTTTATAATAGTTGTTAGTAAATCATTGCTTTTATCTTTTAATGATGTGATGTCATTTTCTAGCTTCTTAATTGTATATTTCATGTGATCAATTTTCATATTCAATTTAATATTTTTATTTTCTAGTTTTTGATTCTCATCAAGAAGTATCTTTCCTTCATTTATTAATGATTCATTTTGACTTGTGAGTTATGTGATAGTTTGATTTAATTCTTTGTATTTGGATTTCAAAATCTTGTATTTTTGGTATAGTTTATTGAATCCTTCAATTAGTTCATCCATAGAACAATCTTCATTGGCTTGGAATAAGTCATATGCTTCCTCTAGAGCCATGAAGCACATGTTTGCTCTTTCCTCATCTGAAGAGGAATCTTCGTTTGAGAATTAGTCACTTTCATCCCAAGTAGCTTGAAGAGCCTTCTTTTTATTATTTTTATCCTTTTTAAATATTCTAGTTTTAAGTAAGGGACAATCCTTTTTAATATGTTCAGGTTTTTTTTACATTTGAAGCAAATGGGTGTTTCTGTAGTGTTTCATTTCTTTTGAAAATTTTCACTTTTTATAAACTTGTTAAATTTTCTAGTTAGCATAGCCATATCTTTATCTTCTTCACTATCAGATTCTTCTGAATCAGTGGTGGTTTTTAAAGCTATTGATTTTTTGTTAAGTAATTTTTCATTTTCATTTTCTTTCATTTGAACTTCATAAGATGTAAGGTTACCTATTAGATTCTCAAGGGAGTAGTTAGAGAGATCCTTAGCCTCCTCAATGGCAGTGGTTTTCTTTTCCCAATCGGAAGTAAGAAACGTAAGGATTTTCCTTACAAGCTTACTTTGAGAGAATTCCTTACCTAAAGATTGTAGGGTATTGGTTATTTTATTGAATCTAGTGAACATTTCTCTAATGGTTTCATTTTGTTTCATTTTGTTTCATTTTGAACAATTCATATTTGTGTACTAACATATTTATTTTAGTTTCTTTTATTTGATGGTTCCTTCATGGATGACTTGTAAGACATGTCATGCTTCATGAGAGGATTTACAATTTGAAATTCTATTGAATTGTTCTTGATTTACAACACAAAACAAAATATTCAGTCCTTTTGGATCTAGTTAAGCTAAGTTTTTTTCTTCATTACTCCATTCTCTATAAGATTAGGAACTCAAGGTAAATCCATTTACAACTATATCCCATAATTCAAAATTAATAGATTTTAGATAGATTATCATTCTACACTTCCAATAGTTATAATTTACTCCATAAAAAAAGGAAGGCCTATTTATGCTTTGACCTTCTACAATGTTATGGGATGAGGATGAAGTTATCTAGCAGACGATTAGTCTATATCTAGATAACCTGGCTTTGATACCAATTGTAGGAAACACAGACTTCTCTAGAGGGGGTGAATAGAGAATTTTTAAGTTATAGTTCAATTTTAATTTTCTTTAAGCAAATTATAATAAGAGGAAGAAGTAATCACACAATGAAGATAAATAACAATAGAAAATGCTCAGTGATTTATAGTGATTCAACCAATCTCGGCCTAGTCCACTCCTCAAGTTCCCCACTTGAGATTTCCCCTTTTACTTAATATCAAAAGTTTACAAGTAACAATTACCTTACTTGTGCCACAACCAGTGATCCCTTCTCCTACCCAGAGAAGAACTCAACTCAACTTGATTACATGGCTAGGGAGGATGCAAAGGATGAGATTTTAGCTGAAGACTTGCAACACTAGTAGTATGATAGCTGTGAATGTTTTTTTTGTCTTTTCTAAGGTGTCATTAGACCAAGATTTATAGTGTTAAGCTTAGCTCTAATTGTGTCTAAGGACTAGAAAATCTTTTGTCAATAGACAGAAGATTCGGTACGCCAAAATTCTTCGATCGACCGAAATCTGCAACGGTTGAGCAATTCGGTATGTCGGATAGATTCAGTTGACCGAAAACTATTTTAGCACTACCTGTTCAGATACAGTTAGCCGTTAACCCTAATTTTATATTTATTTATATTTTCGGTATACCGTTTAAGGACTCAACTCAATATTTTTTTTCTTCAATATTTTTAAGGGTATTCTATCGGGTATTTCTATTTTTTTAGGATGATAACTTATGATGAGAGATTATTACATTCCTAGAAATTACATAAAGAAAAGATAAAGAATTACATCAATTTATGTAATATAATGAAAATGACAATTTTACCCCTTGAGTCCTTTCACCTTTCTTTATATCTTCTAGTTCTTTTCTCTGGAGTTCATATTGTGCCTTGTATGACTTGTATTGTATGTCTTATCTTGTTTCTTCATGTCTGTCCTTGAGAGCATTTTTACACGATTGAAAATATTTATAAAGTCCATATTGTTATCATTAAAATAAATAGTTAATATCATTTTTCAACATTTTCTCTCTTTTATATATGTTATTGTTGTGCTTTAGGAAAGAGAGAGAGAGATCTCTTTTGCTTCTTCTTGTTCCTTTTTCTTTTTTCTCTGGTTATAACACTACAATATAATTCGAAAGATCTTAAAAAACTAGCACATTGAAGATCTTGGCGTTGTGTCTTTGGAGAATAATTGAAAATTCCTTGTACATGAAGACGGATTTTATAACATCCTGAACCTTAACCTTCATACTTAATTATGACTAATGACAATTAATTAATGATTAAGTTATTTTTAGTGAATGCTACCAGCTAAGATATGTGGTGATCCGTTGGAGTGTGGGACCAAAGATAAATTAACGATGGATGTCGTTGTGCCATCGAGACCCCAATTCGAAATTTCATGAATTATGATTGTTTGGAATATGTAACGCCCCGAACCCGGGCACGCTACCAAACAACAGCATCACAAGCTTAATTACACAAATTACAGAACAAAAAGGACTGTAACCAAGGCTCACCTCTAGGATCTCGATGTGCGGCTAGAAACTCCGATTCCTGCACCGGAAACTGGTTGCACGCGGTCTGCACCTGAAAACACACAGCACGCGTGAGTGACATCTAAGTCACCCAGTA
>JAMKQA010004106.1:0-18040 GCA_024699735.1 Posidonia australis | reverse complement strand
CGCACGCTCAAAAGGGGATACAGGGGAAACAGAGGGGGTGGGGAGACGAGTGGAAAGGAAGAAGGGGGAGGAGAAAGAGAAATGAGGGGGAAAGGAAAGGAAGTGGAGGAGTAGCCCCGCCGAAGAGGAGGGGAAAGGAAGAAGAAGGAAGGAGAAGGCGACAACGGGTGGCGAGGAGAGGTGCAGTACGGTGCAGCTTATAAAGCCTACGCCTGGAGTAGCTGAAAACGTGTCCACCTGCACGTCTCAGCCACCGGCACACCGCACAGCAACCAACCGCCAGCCACCACCAACGAGGCCAACTGCAAGCCTCAACCACCAGTCCACACCCAAGCGGGCCCCACAAGTACAGTGCCACAGTGCCATAATGCACAGTGTCAAACCACGTACAGGGACACGTAAACAGAAGCCAGCCCACGAGGTCCAAGCCTAAAAGCACAAAACCACACAATGGACCTCGGAACAGTAACACCTGTTCAGGAAATAAAATTCATAAAATGTAAATAATTACAAAATGAATTTTACAGGTGTTACAGTCTGTCTTGCCTAATGAAGCACCGTTGACTCATGATCCACTTGATAAATTTTTGTTTTGTGATCCAAAAGCAATAGTATGAGAAAGGAAGAGAAAATGGAAGACGAAGCAAGTTACAATGAATGAAGTCTACAAAAAGGACCATCAAGAGCCAGTTGTGCGATACATAGCAAGGTGATTTTACGCCACAAAATATCATTCAATGCTACAAAAGACGAGGCCTTTCATGTAATGTTGGAAGTTGTTGGAAAATTTGGCATAGGCTTGAGACCTCCAAGCTACTATGAGCTGAGAGTTCCTCTTCTTAAAAATGATAAATCGCATATACCAAGGAGCAATTGAAGTTGAAGGGATGGAATGAGTCCATCAAGAAGTATGGTTGCACATTGATGTCTAATGGGTGGACCAATAGGAAGGGTAGGACGTTGATTAATTTTTGGTGAATTGCCCAAATGGGATTGTTTTTATCGATTTCATAGATGCTTCATCGTATATCAAAATTGGGAAAAAAAAATCTTTGAATTGCTTTATAGAATGGTTGTCAATGTTGGGGAAGAAATTGTGATTAAGGTTATTTCAGACAACCATTTTAGTTATGTACTAGTTGATAAGTTAAAATGCCTTTTTTTGTCGATTGGTTTATTCGTAACACTTTCATATTTAATAATTTTGAGTTGTCATTTGTGAATTATATATAGGCAAATACTTAGAAGCCAAGCGACCTCATCTTTATTGGACTCCATATGCCGCTCACTATATTGATTTGATGTTGGAAGATTTTGCAAAGATGGAAAAAGTGAAGAAAGCACTTAAGAGGGCTAGAGCACTTAGAGTTTATATTTATGGCCTTCCTTCTGTCTTGAACATAATGATGGAATTCACACATAAAAGGGTGTTGGTTAGACCTTGTTTGACAAGATTTGCTACTTGCTATCTTACGCTTCAAAGCATTCACAAGCAAAAGTTCAACTTGATAAAAATGTTCAGAAGTAGAAATGGTCTATTTCTAGATGGGCAAAAGAAGCAAAAGGAAAGAATGTGGCAGAAAGTGTCATGATGCCCTCTTTTTTGGAATAATATTGTCTACATACTCATTGCAACAGGACCTTTGGTGAAGGTTCTTTGCATTGTTGATTTAGAGAAGAGGCTTGCCATGGGATATATTTATGAGGTGATGGATATGTCCAAAGAGGCAATCATAAGGGCGTTCAATAACAATGAGAGGAAATATGGTGACATTTGTGATATTATTGACAAGGGATAGGATTGCCAACTTCACAGACCATAGCATGCAGCTGGTTATTATTTAAATCCAGAGTTCTCTTGTGACAATCTACACTTGGACTCTGATTCAGAGATTATGTTGGGCCTCTACCATGTTATTACTAGATTGGTGATTGATTTGGCTAAGACAAGATAACAAATGAGATGCCTTTGCATATAGAGGCTCAAGGGCTTTTTGGAATGGACTTGGCAATCACGCTTAGGAAGAAAAAGGCACCTGGTATTCTCTAATTATCTTTGTTAAATTATTTTATAATCTTTACTTTCAGAGTTTAAGTGAAACTTCCAAGTTCTATCTTCTTTTGTGCTATGGGGCAGTGATGGACTCAGTTTGGTGGTTTGACACCTAACTTGTAAAAATTGGTTATCAAAGTTCTTAGCCTCACTTGTAGTGCCTTTGGTTGTGAAAAAAAATTGGAGTATGTTTAAGCATGTAAGATTTGGATTATGAGTATTTTAGACTCTTAGAGTTAATTTAAATATGGTGAAGTGCCTCATATATTCCTTGATTCTATCATTTGTTGATAATGCAGGTTCATTTTAAGAAGAGGAATAAATTGGAACAAAAGTAGCTTAATGATTTGGTATACATTATGAACAGAGAGAAGCCATTGATTCTATCTCTTTGAAGGAGATTGTTGATAGCAATGAATCATTGATGGGGGTAACAGGAGATGAGGAAGATCTCGAGGATGATCTAGTTTTCAAGGATGATGGCTTGACATGGGGCTTGGTTGCAGTTGTAGTAGGAGTTGGTGAAACAAGTAAATCTCTTAGATCTTGTCCTAAATCAAGGGCATTGTTGTGTTGAAAGACGAGAGAGACATTCTTATTAGAGAGGAATATTACATATATATGGTAGGTTATAAGAGATAAGATCTATGTACCATACAAGATCTATTAATCCATAAACATACTAAATATAATGCTAACACTTTTCCTCAAGTTGGAGTAAATATATCTAACATGCCCAATTTGTTGCATAATCCATCAAAGATTCCAATACTTAGTTTTTTTGTGAAAATATCTAACTGTTCAGAAGGTTGAGTATAAGGAGTACAAATGCGAATAGGTAACACTATGTCTCTAATATAATGACAATTCACTTCTATATGTTTGATTTTTTTCATGAAAGGTAGATTGTTAACAACAAATATTGCTGTTTGGTTGTCACAATACGTTATCATGAGAAGATTAACATGAACATCAAGTTCTGTCAGTAAGGATCAAAGTTACATCATCTTGCAACCTATCTTGGTTATAATTCTGTATTTCGCTTCTACATTGGATCATGAAATGATATTCTACTTCTTGCTTCTTCAAGTGACTAAGTTATCATCTACATAGGTGTAATAACTTGATGTAGATTTCCTGTCTTCTCGATCATCCGTATAGTTAGAATCTAAATAGTCTTTAATATGTAAGTGTCTATGTTTCCTGTAAATAAAGTCTTTTCCTGGTGTGTTCTTGATGTAAGTAAGTACATGTAGAGTCCTCTACCAATGCATCTGTTTGGACTCATGCATAAAGTTAGAAGTCTTACTGCAAATGAGATATCAAGTCAAGTGACTGTTAAATAGATCAACTTGTCCATTAAGTGTTTGTACTTGTTAGGTTCCTTTTATAGTACAAATGACTTATCCTAAAAAAAGGGATTTTGCTTTATAGATGTACTTTCTAGTTTGTACTCCAGACGCATGGTCAGCCGCCGATGATGCCCTGTTGTCTCTCCCGTTCAATAGTTAGTGCAGTCCAGCCTTCCTGGCCATGTTTTAGCCTCTCCTTTGGTCTCTGTTTGTTGTTATGTGTGGATACGTCACATCCACACACTGTGGTGAGCAGTCTGGTTCTTTTTTTCCCTACTTTTCAGACCATATAGTGGTGATTTTCTAGTAGAATTTAGTCATGATGGTATTTCAAGACTCCTTTGTTAAAAATAATGAGTGAATCTGAGAAACTCTCTGGACATAACTATCATTTATGGTCACAGAGCTTCGAAACCTTTGTCTTGGCATACAAGAAGTTGAAACATCTTACACATCCCCCTTCTGATGTGAAATCTGATACGTATGAAGATTGATTGGCTGATAATGCAACGGTTATTACTTGGATGGTCAATAGTATGGAGTCTTCAATTGCACGTGGTGTCATATCCTTGCGATCAGCGAAGAAAATTTGGGACACCCTTCGCCTTACTTATGGTCATGAAAAGAACATTTCTAGAGGTTGTGAGATCTATGAGCAGTTATTTACTCTACGACAGGGTGACAGATCTGTTTAAGACCTATTCACTGTTCTTCACGCCTTACTGGAGGAGTTGGGCATGCATCAGCCTTTGATAGTTGACATCACTCGTTTGCGTCAGTTCCGCGAAGAATTAGCAGTTGCAGTGTTCCTCTTTGCCCTGAACTCCGATCTTAGTTCCCAAATTAAAGGTTAGGTGCTAGCTGTTGATGTATTTTCAGATCTACAAACTACGTTTAGCAAGGCTTTGTTAGTTTTTACAGCCACATCTCATACAGTGTCGGAGTCTTCAGCTATAGCGGCCACACGAGGTAGAGATCGTGGTGGTTCTCGAGGAGGACGTGGTTGCGGTGATACAGGTGGACGTCTACGTTGTACATATTGTGGGCGATTGGGTCACAGGATTGAAAAATGCGGGGATATTATTGGCCGTCCTCAGACGACGAATGCTCCTACCGAGCCTTCCACAGCTGCTGTCACCACTGAGGCGTCGATATTCACAGTATCACAGGCAGACTACGAGCGACTTCAACAGCTAAAGGTCACCGACTCTACTGCTGCGGCTACATATGTTAGTTCCTCAGGTACTAGTGCTCTACTCACATCCAGAAATCTCTCTTAGATCATTGATTCTGGTGCCTCCTCCCACATGTCAGGCACACGTAGCTTATTTACCCAGTTATCCCAGTTTCCTAATATTTGGACTATCGTAATTGCTGATGGTCGAACTTGTCTCGTCCTAGGTGAAGGGGTGGTTCACGTCTCTTCACAATTGTCACTTGAGAATGTCCTTTTTGTGTCTGATTTTCCTGTCAATTTATTGTTTATTAGTGCCATCACAAAACAGTTACAGTATTATGTAACCTTTTTTCCTTTTCATTGTACATTTCAGGATTTGCAGGCGGAGAGGAGGATTGATTTGGGTTGTGACAGAGGCAATGGAGTGCACCTGTTAGTTCGTGATGAGATACCTCAAGGTTTAGTTTCTACGACGTCTACTGTTGAGTCCTCTTCATTGTGGCACTATAGGCTAGGACATCTATCTCATCAAAAACTTCAGTAGGCTTTACCGTGGCAGTCTGTTTCACGTTTCAAAGGAAGGCCATCTATGGGCTCAAGTAAAGTTTCAGAGCATGGTTTGAAAAATTTAGTCAGGTGGTACTTGATGGTGGTTTTCAGTGGTGTGTAGTGGATCAGTTAGTGTTTTACAGGCGCACAGGTCGTGGATGTGTTTTCCTGACTATATATGTGGATGACATACTAGTGACTGGAAGTGATATAGAAGGAATTACAGAGATAAAGGGTCATCTTTATAGATATTTTGTGATGAAAGACATGAGAAAACCTCGTTACTTTCTAGGGATCGAGTTTACTTATGGATATAATAAGATGGCGTTATCACAGAGGAAGTATGCATTGGATCTCTTACAGGAGACAGGGCTTCTGGGGTGCAAGAAAGCACTCCTATCGAGCAGACACCACCTTTTTCAGATAGTAGCTCAGAGTTACTAGAGGATCCTGGTCAGTACCGATGATTGATGGAGAAGTTTATCTATTTAACGGTGACCCGACCTGACATTTTATATGCAGTCAGCCTTCTGTGCTAGTTCATGCATAAGCCTAGGAGGGTACACTAGACCATGGTACTAAATGTCTACGCGTGTCACCGAAATTTCTCCGACACGTGTCTTATTTTCAATTTACCGACATAATTCCGACATGATATCGAGATGGAAGTTTTCTGAACAAATGTAAATTTTTTTTACCATGTTTCCACCGACACAATTCCGACATACCAATATTTCCCCGACACATATTTATTTTTCAACTTATCGAAGTCCAACACGAAATCGACATTTAGAACCATGCACTAGACAGACGCTTTTCGTGTTTTATCTTATGTAAAAGAGACACCAGGTAAAGGTCTAGTCTACAGGAAGAATGGTCACTCCAGAATTGAGGCATACTCAGATTCAGGTTATACAGGTGATAGAGGAGACAGAAAATCCACGTTTAGATTTTGCACCTATGTGGAAGGCAACTTGGTCACTTAGTGCAGTAAAAAGCAAATTATGGTGTCAAGGTCTAGCACAGATCTATGGTTCTGACAGCTTGTGAGATGCTGTGGGTAAAGTCATTATTTGAGCAGCTTGGATGCGATGTTGAGGTGTTTATGTCTATCAAGTGTGATAATCAAGTTGCTATCTTTATTGCAAACAACCCTACCTTCTATGAGAGGACAAAGCACATCGAGATTGACTGTCACTTTGTGGGGTACTTGGTCACGAGAGGAGTTATCTTTACTCCATACACACATTTTTCAGAGCAGTTAGCAGATATATTCACGAAGGGTCTTGTTGTAGGGTTGTTTGAGTCTCTATGTGACAAATTGGGTATGGTTGATATGTATACTCCAACTTGAGTGGGAATGTTAAAGTAGCTATTATTATGTCTTATGTCTAAACGGGTTATTGGATATCCATTTACCGTAGGGATGTCTAATATAACTATATATATGTACTCTTCTCATATTAATAGAGATAGATTTTTGATCTTTCACCACATTTGCTATCAAAGGTTGTTATAGCATGTTCAACGATCACGTGTTGGCTGGCCTTTGCCTCTTGCTTCCTCTGCTAGTGGTGCAACTTGCTGTTGACACAACTGCAACTAAATGGAATAAGGCATACTGTTTCGTTCTCGATGCTTATGACAAAGTACAGCTGCAACCCGTCTCTGCTTCTCTTCGAAAAGATGTTCAAGTTAGCGAAGACCTTTTGACATCTTGGTCAGTATTATGTCTCCCTTTGTTGGTCAAGAAAATCAGTGGGCAATATCCCTTCGAAGGTGAAGGACTTCCTCGCTTGGTAGTTCAACCGTTCCCTTACTTTTGTGTTGATGGTTGCACTTACTCTTCGATCGCCGACGCTGAAGCTGAAGTCTCATCGGTTCGAGGCTCGTCTGTTCCCAAGAGGGGCAAGTGACGTGTAGGTGAACAGGAAGGCGAAAGTGGAGGAGCCTCTATAGGTGATGCTCGTTGTGGACGTTCTTGCTTCCGACTTTGGGTCCTTTTACTGGCACCTCTTGAGCCGTTAAGGCGCCACATGCTAAAGGCGGACACTAACAAGCTAGCCTCAATGGAGAGGAACAACCTTATTAACTCAATCGCCATGCACAATGTCGGGGTAAGCCATTATTCCTTTTACTTCATGGCTGTCCTTTTATGTGGCTCATTGTTATATGTTGTCATCGCAGACCATCCAACTAACATTGGAGATGTTGCACTTAATCTCTGTTACAGTTAGCATATTATGTATTAGGTCTAGTAGGTTATCGGGTTATTAGATATCCATCTAGTTTAGGATATCTAATACAATCATATAAATATGTAACTGTACATTCAATGAAATAGATTATCTTTTTCTTTCTATTTTCCTTCTACATGGTACCAAAACCCATGGAAAAACCCTTGGAGTCTTCTTTCCACATCCACTAGCCATCGGCTACCCTAGTCACTGGAACCGCCCTTGCCGATGTTGGCAGCCCTTTCTTCCACTGTTGGGATTGCTATCTCCACCCTCCAGATGTGTTGCTGGTTGTTGCAGGGCCCTTTCAGCCTTCTGCCAGTCCCAGATCACCTCTTCACCACCGTCTAGAGCCTCCTTAGCCTTTTCTAGCACCTATTGTAGCACCGACAGGGGGTTCTGGCGCCCTTAAACTCGTCGACAGGGGCAGTTCGGCCCCTTTTCTCACTTGTTGCCATCTCTGGCCATGTGTTAGGCTACCTCATCGTTTTTCATCCTCGTGTGTGTGTGGATATGTGATATCCACACGTGTCTGTCCCTTTGAATTGTGTGTTGGTGTCTTTGGAAGCCGGTTGTGTGTTGATTTGGTCTTGTCTATTCAAAATCTATGATTTCTCTATGCTAGTACAGTAAAATCAGACCATTTACCTTACTGTTTATCATGGCTACATGTAAATCCTCAGTGAGGAATCTCAGTGGGACCTCTAAACATCTAAATGATAAGAATTATCTTTTTTGAGCACAGAATTGTGAGATGTTTATTGTAGTACATTGCAAGATTGGTCATCTGATAGTAAAGATGCAACTTATGATGACTGATTTGCTGATGATGCGACCATTGTTTCTTGGTTGGTAAATAACATAGAGTTTACCGTTACAAGAGGTGTTATGATGTTATGACCAGCAAAGAAGATCTGGGACACGTTGTGTCTTACATATGGTCACGAGAAAAACATATCCAGAGTCTTCGAGGTCTATAAGTAGTTGTTCATTCTATGACAGGGTGATTGGTCTGTTTAGGAACATTTTACATTGTTGCGGGTCCTACTTGACGAGTTGTAGGTTTGCCAATCTTTGACTGCTGATATCACCCAAATGAGATAATATCGTGAAGAACTGACTGTGGTGATCTACCTTTTCAGATTAGGATATAGATTCTCGGAACTCCTAATCTATAGTCTACTTTTGCTAGAGTCTTGCGTATTTCCACAGCCACGCCTTCTTCAGTGCCTGATCAATCAGCTATGATAGCTACACGTGGTAGAGAGTGCGGTGGCTTGCATGGGAGTGGTTGTGACCGTACAGATACTAGAGGACACCTTCGTTGCACTTATTGTGGTCGGCCAGGTCATTGGGTCGATAGATGTTAGGATTTGATTGGTCAACTTTCTATAGTACATGTTACTACTGAGGCTACACCATCCATCTCTACCAGTGAAGAGCAGACAGTTACCATCTTTTAAGCTGATTATGATGGACTCCTACAACTAAAGGTTACTGACTCTACCGCTACTACCTCTTATTTTCCTTCTATAGGTACTAATGCTCTTTTAGCCTCTAGGAATCCTTCTTGGATCATTGATTTCGATGCCTCTTTTCATATGTTAGGTACAAAAACCTTATTTACACGTCTGACTCAGTTTTTTGATATTCGATCTGTAGTCATCGTTGATGGTCGATCTTACCCTGTTACTGGAGAAGAGGTTGTATAGGCCTTTTCGTAGCTTTCTTTTGAAAAAGTCCTATATGTACTTGATTTCTTGTTAATCTCCTTTTTATTAGTGTTATTGTTAAACAATTGCTCTGTTATGTCATCTTTTTTTCTTTTCCTTGTATGTTTAAGATTTACGAATAGGGAGGAGGATTGATTTGGGCCGTGAATGAGGCAATGGCATGTGCCTGCTGTTAGTGACGATATATCATGAGGATTAGCCTATGTGGCGTCCATATCTAAGCCTTCATCTCTGTGGCACTACTGGTTAAGTCATCCTTTTTATCAAAAGTTGCAGTAGGCTTTACCATGGGTTTCTATTTTCCGGTTTGATTGTGAGTTGTGTTAATTAGATAAGCACCATCGTGCTTCCTTTAGACTTTACATATTGTGTTGTGTCTTATGTTATTTGAGTTAATTCATTGTGATATCTGGGGTTTTGTTAGAGTTCCATCTATGTCTAGTCATCGTTATTATATTGTGTTTATTGATGATTTTTTAAGAGTGTCTTGGGTTTATTTGCTTAAAGATCGGAGTCATATTTTTGATGTACGTAGAATTTTTATTATAGAAGTAAAAAATCAGTTTGATGCTACTCCAAAATGCTTGCGTACAGATAATGCTCTTTAATTTGTTCAATCTAAATTTAAGTCTTATTGTGCATCCTTAGGTATGATATACCAGAGTACATGTCTTTACATCTCTCAACAAAATATGGTAACTGAGCGCAAACATAGGTATATACTTGATGTCACTCGTACCATCATTCTTCACATGAAAGTTCTCAAATACGTTTGGTCTGATGTTGTTCTTATTGTCACATATTTTATTAATAGGATGTCCTCAACTGCTCTTGACAGTGAAGTACCTCTTTTGTGTCTTCAGTCGGATACTACTTTGTTTCCTTTTAACCCTTCGTGCGTTTAAGTGTGTTACCTTTGTCTAGGTTCTCTCCCTTGGACATGATAAATTGTCTCTTAGGTCTATCAAGTGTATTTTTGTGTGTTATTCTAGAACTCAACGAGGTTATCGGTGCTTTCATTCTCTATCTAGACGATATTTTGTGTTTACTGATGATACCTTTTTTGAGTCTATCAGTTATTCTAATGATTCTACACCTATTGGTGAGTCAGTTTCTCTTCCTTCTATTGTTGAGTCCTCTGTTCTAGGTCACCAGGATACCTTCACTGTTTGTACAGAGACCACTCATCCTTTGTTAGTATATCAACGTTGTTAATAAACACCTATGCCTCTCATGACAGAATTGACCTCTTCTACTAATGTAAATCCACCTCCTAGTGATTTTGACCTTCTAATAGTCATTCGAAAAGGTATTCGTTCTTCCACTGTTCATCTAATATCCAATTTTATTTTCTATGACTCTTTTCATCTTCATTTCCGTAGTTTTGCGTTGTGTCTCTTTTCTGAATCTATTTTCAGGAATCATCAAGAGGTACTCTTACTTCTTCAATGGAAGACAACAATGGATGTGGAGATAGCTACATTAGTAGTCCGTGGGACTTGAGAACTAGTGACCCGTTTTGTTGGAGCTAACGTGGTCACTTGTCAATTGGTTTACACTATGAAATACAAGGCTGATGGCACTATAGACAGATATAAAGTTAGATTGGTTGCTTGTAGATTTACTTAGACATTTGATATTAATTATGCAGAGACATTCTCACCTGTTACTCGCGTCAACTCCATCAGAGTCATTTTATCTATTGTAATCAATAATTCTTGGGAACTGTACTAATTAGATGTCAAGAATGTTTTCTTATATAGTGATTTGACTAATTCTGTGCTTATGGAGCAACTTTTAGGTTATATTGTTTAGGAAAAGGATAGAATATGTAAGCTAAAGAAGGTGATTTATGGTCTTAAACAGATTCTCAGAGTTTGGTTTGAAAAATTCAGTAAAGTGGTGATAATTGGGGGTTTCTAGAGATGTGTTGTTGATCACTCTGTATTTTACAAGAAGATTGGTAGTGGATGTGTGCTTGTTGTGGTTTTTGTTGATGATATAGCGGTGACCGATAGTGATAAAGAGGACACTGAAGAGATAAAAGAACACTTTAGGACACATTTTGTTACTAAGGACATGGGAAAATTAAGATATTTTTTGGACAAAAAGTTTGCTTATGCAAATGAAAGAATGACACTGTCTTAGAAGAAGTATGTCCTTGATCTCCTTTAGGAGACAGGTCTTTTAGGATGTAAGTCAGAGAGAACTTCAATTGAGCAGTCACCATCCTTCTGGGATACCAATTTAGACCTGTTAGAGAATCCTTGTCAGTACAGGAGATTGATTGGAAAGTTTATATATTTGACAGTGACTTAACTAAACATTTTGTATGCAGTTAGTTTGCTGAGTCAGTTTATGTATGAGTCTAGAAGAATACACTGGAGTGGAGCTCTATTTGTTTTTTCCTATGTTAAAAATGCTCTCGGCAAAAGATTAGTTTATAGGAAAAATGATCATATGGATATCATGACATACTGAGATTCAAGATATACAAGAGATCGAAGAGATAGGAAGTCCATATCTAGTTTCTGCACATATATGAGATGAAATTTTGTCACTTGGCGTCGCAGGAAACAGAATGTTGTGTCTCGATCTAGTGCGAAGGTAGAGTATAGATCCATCCGTGGCTTAGACAGCTTATGAGATGATGTAGATTAGATCTCACTTATTGGAGCTTGGCTTCACTGTTGAGCTACTGATGCCGATATAATGTGATAATTAAACAACTATTTTCCTTGTCAACAGCCCATGTTTTTTGAGCGCACAAAATATATAGAAGTTGATTGTCTTTATGTGCTAGATATGGTAATGAAAGGAGTTATTTCTACGTTTTACACTCAATCATTAGAGTAGTTGGTTGACATTTTCACAAAGGAGTTGAGTGTTGGAGTTTTTGAGTTGTTATGTACCAAGCTAGGCATGATGGATATGTATGCTCCAACTTAAGGTGGAGTGTTAGAGTTAGCATATTATGTATTAGATGTAGTGGGTTATCGGATTATTGGATATTCATCTAGTCTAAGGTATCTATTACACCCATATAAATATGCAACTCCACATTAAGTGAAATAGATTATCTTTTTCTTATTTTCCTTCTACAATCTCTTTAAACAAAGAGAGAGAGGAGGTAGCACAACTTGAAAGGTCACTCCTCCTGTTGGACAAAGAGGCGATAATCAGGTGGAGGCTATGACGACAACTTTTGCCTAGGACAATAGGGCGTTCCAACGTGTGTTGGACCTTGTACGGATGGAGTCGAAGGAAATGGTAAACCGATAGGTGTCCAACAGGTTGGAGATGAATAGGGTCCTAAGTGGTCAATGAAGCGTAGTGTCGACATTGAAGAGCTTCGTTGGTCCATGAGGGCTACAGAGGCAAGGTGTAGGGAAGCTAATGGCCGTATGATGGAGGTGGAGTGGCGAACGGCCTAAGTTGAGAAGAGCCTACAAGAGAAAATAGAGTAGGTTCTCGTCTGAGTTGTGCACCTCCAAAGACCACTATGATGAGCTCGCTTAGTTGGTGAACATAGGCGTGAACAGTGCCTATGAGGCAACGACGAGGTAGCTACCCATTATAGATGTCTCCTTCATTCTCTTTGAGTTGGTCTACGTGCGTTGGGATGAGGAGGATGAAATCACAGAGCACTCCACCCTTGGTTTGCAGCAACCTATGGTTGAATAGCCGCAGCCTTGGTCGAATAACTGTAGCCTCTGATTGAGCAGCAGCCTTCAGAGGTGCTTAGAGAGGAGGCTCCCCCTGTTGAGTAATGGTCGGTTGTTAGTCTAGAGCAATCTTTTGGCATGGTGGAGGAGGTTCGTTGATTGAGTAGTTGGTTGTCATTGACCTGGAGCAGCCTTCCGTTGTAGCTTTGGAGGATGTCGACCTTGTCGAGCAGCAATTTGGCATCAATCTAGGGCATTATTCAGGCATGGCTGAGGAAGGCATTCGATCTGTCGATGCTGGTGTGGAGGGGTGGTCGTGGTCTGAGGGTGTGGTACAGCAGCCTTGTTTGTTAGAGGGAGATGAACATCCTCCAGAAGACATGTAGCTTCCCCACTCCTGTTTGCTTCTCCTGTTTTATTGGAGAGAAAAAAAAAGTGTTGTACCTATTTGACATTTTGAATAGAATTTTTTCTCTTCAAGGATGTCTTCTTTTGTCGTTCTTCAAGTGCTTTGCTATTGAATGAATGCAAAGACTTATAGTTTCTTGTCACAGCTCGAGTGTGTCATTGGTTGAGTGGTCTTTGCCTGCATTGCATAGATGAGATCGTTCTGCAAAATACTAGTTGGTAGGGTAATTTATTTCCCTAGAGACTAGGCTTGATTGTGTGAGAGGTGTTCAGGCAAGGCGTTGAACGATAGGAGTCAACACAAGGCTGGCTTGCTAAATGATCGGAGTCAATGTGAGGTTGGCTCACAAATGATCGAAGTCAGCGTGAGGTTGGCTCGTCGAGTGTCTGGAGTCAACGTAAAGCTAGCTCATCGAATGATTGTGCTCAACACGAGATTGGGTTGTTGAATGATTGGGTTTGGTGATGAGAATCTGCCCATCCTGTAAAATATCAATTAACTGGAAAAGTTGCTTGCTCAGAGACTAGGCTCGGTTACCAGGACTGTTGGTCTACTAGATGACTCTCATTGTAAGGCCAAGGCAGATCAGGCAATGATTGCCTGGGGTCCAAGTTTCGACAAATGGCTCGCTCGATGTGAGACTTGGCTTGACTAAACGAGTTATCATTGGGAAATTAGGCTCGATAGAGCAGGTTGTTTGTCGGGTGTCTTGACCTGATTTATCGAAGGGTCGTTGGGTGACTTGGCTCGCCAAACAGTGTCTAGGCAAGGAAGTAGAAGATGAGAGGATAACGCCTTATTATATGTGTGAGCGTATATGGAACATGTCTCAGTTTATACGTAGTATCTCTTGAGGTTACAAGCATTCCATGTCCTCAGCATAACAACACTCTTAGCTCCGTCCGTCTTCGTCTGGTAGCCATTAGAGCTTGTGTGTCCTTGGTTGGAGGACTTCAAAGGTTAGGTACGGGGCCTCCCAGTTCGATGAGAGTTTGATCGATACTTAACATTTGGATTTGGTTGTAGCCAAAGAACGTATCCATCATACTTAACATTTTGTTCCCAAAGGATTGATCGATCAACTGGTCTATGTTGGACAGAGGGAAGTTGTCCTTGGAACAACACTTGTTAAGATTGGTGTAGTCAATGCATATTTGCCATTTATTATTCTCTTTTTTTACAAGTATAATGTTGTCGAGCCACTCAAGGTACAAAACTTTCTTAATGAAATCTACCTGAGTGAGGCAGTCGATCTTTTTGCTGGCCGCCTCTTGTTCCTCCAAAGACTGGCCTCCTTTTCTGCTTCTTTGATTGGGCATTGGAGTTGACTTTGAGCTTATGAATAATGACATTCAAGTCAATACCTACGAGGTTGGGGGCTATCACGCAAAAACATTGGTGTTCTCCTTTAATGTCTGAATGAGCATCTCACAAACCTTGACTGCTATGGCTGCTTGGGGCTCTGAGCGAGGTTTGGAAACTTTAAGCATAGGTGATAGGTGGAGGGCACGATCCTTAACCGGTTGAGGGTTGGTTAGCCTAAGATGATGTTGTAATAGATAGGATTAGAAATTCTGTGAGTGTCGTCACCAATCGATCACCTTAGGCGAGACTCAGAGGAAATGTGATGGCTCCTTCAATCGTAGTGGTTTGGTTATTGAACCGATTAGCTACATTTGCATGGGTCGGAGATCCTCCGTAGTGAAGCCCATCCTCTGCATTGGCTCCCAAAAAATTAAGTCATAGGAATTACCATTGTCGACGAGCACTTGCTTCACCAGAATTGGCGACCATCATCGCGATTACCAAGACGTCATCATGGGGCACCAGTATCTCGTTGAGAATTGGTTGGATGAAGGTGATTTCCTTATCTTGTTGTGATCTTTTCGCCTCTTGATGGTTGTTTGTTCATGCATTACGCACCTCCAAACGTAGTCTTTCTTGGCCGTATTGCAAGTACCTACAGTCAGTCCGCCAAAGTTTGCATCATTGACTTATGCATTGCCTTACGGGACTATTGTTTGATGGCTTGGCTTGCTCCTCGGTTGAATGACTCTTCTCCTGTCGGTTGTCACTTGACTGTCGATGGATGAAGTGCACATGGCGTCTTCTACAGATAAGCGCCTCAATTTCCTCCTTTAAGAGGCAACAATCCTTTGTAGAATGGCCTAGCCCACTGTGAAACTTGCAGTAAGTCGAGCTACCATCCTTCTTTCTTGGCTTGGGCACTAGCTTAGTTGGCTAGTTAAGCCTCTCTTTCCCCTAAATCTCCATCATCGGACGAGTCTTGGAGACGTTAACAAGAGTAAAGTTCGTGTACTTGGGTGTACCCTTCAGTGTCTTCTCTATCCTTCTAGTGAGAACCTGTGGCGACTGCCTCTCTTCCTGATAAGGTCTCCTTGGGAGTGGTGTTGCTACCCATTTCTTCTCCTTTACTACTGGTCAGGCTGCTCTTGTTGATCTCTTTGGTCTCATTAGCCTTCATGTACATGTTGGCTCACTTTAAGGCCTTTATGAATGTCTTAGGTGGCTACATACGAAAGGACCAAAAAAGTTTGGACGGTTGGAGTCCTAGCTTGAGAGATGATAAGGTGATCTTCGGCTCCAAGTCTGGGATCTTCGTAGTGGCATTGTTGAACCACTAGATGAAACTCTAAGTTGACTCACTTGATTGTTGCCTTACATCAAACAGGTAGTTACTCTTCCTCGTCTGGCGACTGTCGTAAAATGAAATGGTTGATGAAGGTGGCGGAGAGATCCTTGAAGCTGCTAATGGATGTTTGACGGAGTCTAAAGAATCATACCTTCGTTGGTCTGTAGAGGTTGGTAGGGAAGATTCGGCACATCACCTCCTTGAGCACTTGTTGCACGTCAAGGAGGTCTCGAAAGGCTTGCATGTGGTTTGTCGGGTCCCCACTACTATTATACAGCTCGATCACAAGCATCTTGAACTCCTTAGGAAGAGGCATGACTCAGATTGCTTCAGTGAAAGGGGATTGCTCAGCCCCCATAAAGACATTAGATAGGGATGACTTCCCCTTCCTCATCTGTGTCAACCTCCTTTCCATCAGTGCCAGCGATCTTCCATAGGCTGATTTGGGAGTTCTACCTGTCTGGTGGATGGTACTGGCTTTAGGTGATACAACCCATTGGAGTTCAGAGCTCCTTCTAGGGGCTGAAAAGAAAGTCGTCATCGCAGCCTTGGTGGTGGTGTTGGAATAGTTGGGTCCACTATTTCTACCAATGGTGGTGGGATTACTAACTGATCTTTCCATACCTTCCTCAACTTCTCAATGAGGTGCACTACTTGCGCCTAGAGGGCTCTAGTGTCATAGAGGGATCCATCAGGTTGAAGGTGGAGATTGTAGTTGAACCCAACAAACATCATGCAATGTGATAGACATAGTTCCCATAGACGATGCCGACCGATCTCGCCCTTTTGGACCACACTGCACTGTTTGTCGGTTCGGGGTTGGTGTGCTATTGAAGAGTCGGTTGGCGGTTGGACCGAGACGTTTGGCCACTGGGAGAAGTCTGCAGACAGAAAGAGGACAGTCAGAAGATCATTGTTTGGTCAGCCAAGGGTGTTCCAATGTCTAAGTTAAAAGGGGAGATCAGGTTTTGAATGGGGTTTACAAGTAAGAACTTGTAAGAAAAGGCTTTAATGGAAATGTATTCGAAGATCTGTGAAAGAGGGTGGAATTGAGTCCCCATACCTCGTCCCAGTAATGCAGTATTTATACCTGTGAGGGATGGTTGCAGAGTATGTCTGTTTGAAGAGCTGTTTCGGACACGTGTCGGGCTCTGACAAGGGGCCATGCACGATGAGGTACATCTCCCAATAATTAGATGGCTTCAGCAGACCTGTCAGAGATAAAAAGCATGGAATGCTCAGAGGAAGATGTCTCGGCATGTCCTTCGAGATGTCCCTTGGGTACTGTTTGGGACATGTGGTGCTACTGTACATATAGGAAACCTGCGTGCATTTATGAACATGCATTTATAAGGATACAAGCGGGACCCTGTGCCATTATAGGTGAGTGTCCTAAGTTATGATCACCTGCAAACAGTGTTGTCATAATGCAGAAACATATGCGTGGATGCTACGGTGCATCAGAGGAACCATGCATGGTAGCCTGGAAAGTTCCAGAAAGGGTCTGGTCGGCCTAGAGGTTGAGGCCCCCGCCGGAACAACTATAGTATCCTGTCACCAGTTGGCCACTTGGGTGTGCCATTCGTCCAGGTCTTCAAACTTACCATTCAGGTGTCTTTTGGCTGTTTGCCTCGGTCATCTGGTCCAAGCTGAGTAGGACAAAATATTCCACATCAATTTGTCAAACCATATGTGTAGTGTAGCTATGTAGGAGACCCTCCTTGGCATCAACTTAAATCATTGGCTCTGTAAACAGGAAAGCAGGTGTTCATTCTTGGTTTCAAGAGGCCTTCATCAAAATGGAATGTGGAAATCTGTATGCTGCTGCCAATCTGTTGCATCTTCTGACAATTCTTGGTACGTTTCTCTTTTTGTTTAATTGATAATAGCGTTGACACTGCACATAATTTATAGTCGGAAGCATACATTTTGCTTTAATGCAATTGCTTATTTATCATAGAAGAATGAACCATTACAAACCGACATTGTTCATCTCTTCATTCTTCGTAGTGAAGAAATTCCAACTCTGGGAGATGTGTGATATATTTGTAAACTAGTGGTTACAATGCCTTGAACTTGGTAGCATAATTCTACTTAGGTAGAACTATGAAATAATGTGCTTGTTGAACCTGTTAGTTCTTTACATGTATCCCCAGTTGAAGTTTTTTCTTTCCAGAAAGTGGCAAAACTTGCAATTATTCTTGTTTGTGTT
>JAMKQA010004105.1:0-15602 GCA_024699735.1 Posidonia australis | reverse complement strand
TCTTAGACTTAGTTGGGAGGGTTGTCTCCTTACCAGCTCCTCTCTACACTATCATCTTTACTGTGCTCCAACCAATGATCGACACCATTAGTCCTCCCCTCCTATCATGTCGCCATTAATTCCGGACTTGGTCACCTTCAAAACATCCCCTCTTCTTATCAGTACTCCAGCATCCCATCATGATGATGCCTCCCCACTATTGCTTTTTGTCAATCATCCATGTGGCGATCATCCAAGGGTAAGGGAGTTTTTGCTTGTATCGTTTACTCAACACCTTTGAGGCTTAGGATTGTCGAGCCTTTGAGGGCAGTCGTGTAACCACATGGACCCATCCCAAAGCTGCCTCTGGGGTGCCATGGTAGCCCAAGCGGTGTGTCTCAGTTGCCTCGGACATGGGCAATGATTTCTTCTTCTTGATGGTCGTGGGGGACATGTGTTGCCCTAGGCTTGAGTGGGGCCTTGATTTGCACATTCCCTTGTGGTCAGTAAAGTCTCCCCTCCCTTGTTTTATGCTACCTTCTCAGTTTCTCTCCCACCTTTTGAAATTTGATCTATCAACACTCATTGATAAATAGGTGCTTTCTCAAGGTCCTATTCTCGTTTCCCCTGTTTTCTCAGTTACCTATGTTTCTCTCCTTCTTTCCTTTTCTTAGCCCTACTCTTGCTTTCTCTTTGGTATGTCTTTTGTGTCTCCCCTCTTCTTTTCTTCAAATAACCCACTCATCCTTGAAGTTCTTTTCTTGTATCCGCCCTACCTCTAGGTCTCACTGTTCTCCCCTTAACAACTCTCCTCGACCATCACCCCCTACTCTCAACTCTTTCAATGGAAATGTCAAAGCTTGGGGAGAAGGATATAGCCTACATCCAAAAAGCCTACTAGTTCTCGTCGAAGCAAGTGATGGTGCACTTTGAAGACAAAGACATTACGTTAAGCTACGTAGAGGGAATGATGGCCCTTTATAAGTGTGCATTCGAGGTCAAGCTCCATTTCCACTGGCCTATAGGTGGCGAAAGCACACAAAACAACCCATGTCTCTAAGTTTTGACTCGATCGAGTACTCATCCTCCTCTTCTCCCAGTAATCGTCCTCCTATATGTGATACAAAAGGCAATGCATTGTCTTTGATGACAAGGAAGGTAAGTACACTAGCTCCTTCAAGCACCTTTGAGGAGCAAGGCTTCTTCTCCTTGCTGCCCTTAGTTATTTCCTTTGACAACAGGTGATTGAAATCCTTTCTACATTTGTGTAGGTTTGGTTGGCGGAAGAACAAAGGAGATGGAAAGATTCATGCTAAGCAACCCATGCGTCGCCCAAAGATTCAACCTGGGAATCCCCTTGGGTCTCCAATTTGTTAGAACGTGGGTAGGAGTCACACCAACACCTTCCACTAGTGGCACCCTCACAGTGCAATAACAACAACAGCTACAACCTAGTGATTAGCTACCTAGTCAATCTCAGCGCCAACACACCCCTTCACCCCACTCTCAGTAGGCTACAAAACTCCAACTCACAATTCTTAAGTAGGCCAACGATGGGTTGTCAAAATGGCTTGTTGTGAAAGACTCCCACATCAACAATTAAAAGGATCCCTTATCGGTGAAAGTGGTCATCGATATCTAAGCACATGTAGTGTCATTAAAGTCACTCTTCCTGGCACCCAAGGCCAACATGCTTGTTGGAAGGAGGTTGTCGTGGTTGGGGACATGACCTAGAACCTGTTTCTATCCTTCCCCTTATTTCTTCCTAGTTTCGTTTCTTACAAAGATGGCTTCTTCGGTTCGTAGATGGTCCTAAGGGCGCACAACTTTCAAGGAAGGCTACTATTAGTCGACACCCTCTAGCAACAGCATCTAGAAGAGAAGAGGGCACTAGAAGACGTAATGGACCTCAACACCGAGCCATGAATAAGGCACTTGTGCTAGTTGGGCAGCGTGTAGAAGCCATTGATGCAGCAAGAGCCAATTAGGAGTCTCGAGTGGCACTCCTCATCAAGAAGTGAGATGAGGTCCTAACGAAAGCGATAGATGTGGGAAAGGACCTCAACGCCTACCTGAAGTGGGGGAGTAGCAGGGGAAGCCGCAGCCTCTGGAGAAGGCCAAAGCTTGGAGGCATAGATTGAGTTGCTACAGAAGGACTTGTCTGAGGCACGATTCGAGGCTTCCAAAGTCAAGGATGTGGTTGAGGAGTCCAGGGTCGAGATCATCGTAGCCTTACATGCCTAAGGCTTTCCTAGACGTGGCCTCCCCCTACTATTATGATGGGCACAAAAAATGCCTTGGAGAAGTTGGAGTACATTTTCCTGGGTATTTGCTTCAATGAGGAGGTGCTCGATGTGGGATTTGTGAAAGTGGAGCTTTACCTATCAAGGTCCTCAGCATGTGCCTAGGTGCCCTATTGAACCTACTTTGCACCCCTATCCAACCTTCAAGTCATCATGCTTTCCCTGCCTTTACTTTTTTGGCGTCTCTACAACTACCCCCTTCCTGAGGTCACGAGGAAGTTTCTAATTAGACCCCCGACTTGCCTCAGATATCAAGGGGTGGTAGTCTGTTGTGGGCCTTAGGCAAGCACATACTACTTTCTTTGTTTGCAAGTTTTTGTATGATACTGAGAATGCTTTTGTTTGCCTTACACATCATATGTTATAGTATTACTACTTTCGATCACCCAACTCTATGCTGGTGGCATGGGGGCATAGAGTTGGGAATGTAAACCATCTAGGGCCTCATGGAGTGGGCTTGGGGGACACCCTAGAGCATCAAATTGAGACCACATTAATTTGAAATGCCCTTTGATGTTATCATTTTTAGAATTTAGAGTTGACATAACGAAGTTCTGGCGCAAGGGGTACCAGTTGGGTAAGGCAACAAAGAGTGGGCTTGGGAAGTACGCCGAGGCATTGACTTGGGACCCTCATAGTTTGACCCAATCCTCATTTAGATTGTACTTAGGAAGCTCCAGCGTACTTTGTAACAACCTTCGTGGAATGAAATCGATAACAATCACACATGGCAATGTAATAAAACATCATCATTTAACACAAAATTTCATAACAACACTATAGGATTCCACCCCAATGTACATGTAGGATGAACACACTTTGTACTTCAACACTATATTGTTCATTGTATCCCTGGCTTAGTCGTACTTAGGAAACCATAGTGTACTCCATATATAACAACCCTCATGGAATGCAATAGATAAAAATCACACATGACAATGAATAAAACATCATTAGTTAACACAAAATTTCAGAACAACATTGCAGGATTCCACCCCATTGTACGTGTAGGATGAACATGCTTCACACTTCAACACTACACTGTTTGTTATCATATTGCAAAACAACATTGTAAGGGGTATTAAGGACAACACTCCTAGGTGTGAGGATCATATGGCATTGGTGCTTGGACTCTATGCCATGCAAGCATCATAATGTCATTGCTTCTCGCTATTTCTCTATTCCATGCCACAAATCTTGGTTGTCCTTGTGTAGTCCCACTTTGTAGATGAAGATGCTTTTGTCTAGGGGTTGTGCGGGAAAACAGGGTGTAACGATCCCCTCAGTCACTACCACTCAACCTAACTATATTTTCATTTTCTACTAATTATCAATTTTACTAATTCAAAATTTAAATCCAAACATAACTATTAAGAATAATTAATAGGAAGTAAATCTAAAACTAAAAACTTATAAGAGCCCTTGATGTGCGATAATGTGACTTCTTCCTATGTACACTAGTAATAAACAACTCCTAATCTTGCACTTGCGAAAACATCAAAACAAAGCACACATGTGTGATCACTTAAAACGGTCACTCAGCACACACCCCACCTAGGACAGCAAACAACTCGGCAAACGACGTCGAGGAAACATGTGTAACCATGCCTCAAGTAGCCAAACACTGGTATCTCTCTTGGATGCTATAACACCACAAATAAGGCAATGCACTGTTGTTCAACAAACAAAAAAACTTTTAAAACATGCCTTTGAAACTACTTTTCTCTTTTTCCTTACAAAACCATATGCATGCTCTTTCAAAATTCTTTATACATACTTGAAATGGATAGTCCTGCCAAGTCAAGTCCAAAACCACGTCAAAAATATTAAAAAGCCACATCGCCTAATCCCATGCACTCTCTGTGCAAATCAAATAACCAACAGTGTCTAAATATTCTCTATAGCATCTAGAACACCCAATACAGCAACACGCACAACCAAAACACAGAGCCACTACTCTAAAATCCATAGTCTACTCTAGATCAATGCCTGATTTCTTGAATCAGGGTACATCAAAACACTACGCCACAAAAGCGCAACTACTGCGCCACATAGGCACAACCACCATTAAACAAACAACAGCTGTCATGTTGCCCAGCACCAAGCAATTGATACTAGCTACAAGCATCCACTGAAGTGTGCTGCACTGCTACAGACAGAACATCCTATGGAGGGACAAGTCTGTCACAACGTCCTTCCACCTATAGGACCATCCAACAGCTAACTACATATCAGGAAAGCCTTCTTACTCTACACTTAGGCGAGCTGTCCTTTCTCAGGACAAACCACAGGGTACACTCTCTCGACATCCTAGCTCAGTGTTCGAAATAACCAAAGTTTCTTTCACCTCTAGATCCAGGTAGCACCTTAAAATACTAACCACAAGCACCTACAAAAATCACATGGACCTCAACCTAAGCAAGCAACTCACGATCCTAGAGGTATCACTCATCCCTAAAGGTCAATCGGGAGCACCGGTCTCTTGGTCCCACAAAACAGTAAAACACTCAGACCTCACTCTAAGCAAGCAACTCACTACCTTAGAGGTATCACCCGTCCTTGGAAGGCAGGTCGGGAGTTTAAGTCTCTTGGTCCCTATAAAATCTTTCCAAAACCTTTGCAAAACTCATTCATTTTCTTTTTAAAACTCCTTTAGAAAATCATTTTGAAATCAATTAAATCACATACGTCTAAACACTGCTAAAAAATACAATCTCCATAATTCCTTTATCATACTCAGAAACCACACCTTAAGAGCGACTGAGTTCTAGAGCATCACGCTCAATCGATGACAACAATCCAAGAAAAACACTCAAAAGCACCTTCTGGGCACAAGAAACCACCCAAAAGAACCCCACACAAAATTAGAAACAACGGTCTTGAAGTCTCATTAAACTTACAAGACTGGACACCAACACAAACTACACCAAAATTTCTAAGTTCTAGTACCAAAGTGTAAGACACCTACTGGCCTGTATCTTATACAAGACACATCCTACTCAATGTCAACCACCGAAAAATTATCACTGAATGCATCATTCATTGCATCTCACCCACAACTAGACCAACAACTAATTATAAAGTGAATCATGATCCCTATTGTCCATCCAAACCATTTAAGGAAGAACTTAGTATTTCTAAGTTTCATAGTCTTTTATTCTAACTATAGTCTAAGTAGAATCTTGCTAATTTATTTTAGGCATTCCTTAGAGTTATTCTAATGATTTTTCTAATCATTATTATGCCATAGTTACCTACAAGGTTAAAATATTATCTAACAATATCTAAACCACCAAAACTCGGGCCAAAATAGCAAAACCTAAACTGGGCTTAAACGATGAAGCCAATCCACTGTGGAACGTAGCAATCCCCCAAGGAACCCAATCCAAAGTGGAGATCAGCTAATAGGGCTCACCAGTAAACCATCACAACCTAGAATAGACCCTCAAGACTTCCACAGAGGCTTACACCAACTCATCCTCAAAATACCCAAGCTCCACATCCAAAACCAAGTTGCGATGCCAAAATGACTTAAGCGCAGCTTAATTCCTAGGTCCTGAATATTGCACTTTCCATGCCAACTATATGTATTAGGAATATATGGTAGCAAAACATAGTAGCAATACGCAATTGACCCTCACAAACCACAAGTGTAAAGCTTGTGCCTCTGTACATTTAACATAAGATGCACCGCACTTTGCGTTTAACACCAAAAAAGCCAAAAATCCAACAATCCAAGCGTAAAACGCTACTGGAGTTGTGTTTTACATTAAATGCAAGAGACTCAGCATCCAACAACCTAGAATTCTAAATAAAATATTTGGCTAAAAATGCTACTTCCAATTTAGGTCGTTACATAGGGTGCTTTAGCCAGGAAGGAAAGATCGTCAACCTGGCTGAGTCCCTGCATAGTTGGACAATTCTGGTTGAATCCCTTCCCCTTTGCCAACCTCCCAATGGGGTGTTACGATAACACCGAAAATTTCTCAACAACAATGGTGGGATATGGGTGCTTGCTTCCTCCCTTCTCTACCCCAGAGATCATGATCTCTGACCATCCCAGCATTAACTTTTGGTTGTTTATCCGATAATGGTGCAGAGGGCTCATAGTGACAGGGCGTGTGGGGGTTAAGGTGTGATTTGACGAGATTCAACCTTAGGTCTTTATGATTTACCTAGATTCAACCATAGCTTGCTCCTTTGACGAGCGCTTTTCTAAAGGGAATGGGCAAGGTTCCTCCCTTGGTCGAGAGAAAGCCAGAAGGGCCTACCCCTCCATCTCTACATCAATGCTAAGTACAATCTTCCTACAATGGTGATGATCTTTGGTAGCATGTAGTGATGGCTTTGTTTGGCTATAGTTTGGATTTCCCAAAGTGTTCCCCAAGTTAGGTATATATAGGCAAGTGTCTCCCTTACAATGTTACCTAGTCATTAATGCGAAGGAACTGACAACAATAATTCGGAGCTAGGCCTCCCATATATCCAATCCATCAATTTCGATGGTGATGACCAAAGGATTGTCATAGAGCTAAACCACACCCTAAGCGTCCTTGGTTAGGAAATTGTTGGCCTACTCCATGGCAGGCTCTAAAGTGGCTACAATGGTGAAGATGCAGCGAGCGTATGCCTTGCTCCCCTTGATGATGGTGTCCCTTGCACTAGGTTTGTCGTCCATAATCTTGATTCTCCTCTACATGGAAGAAGCTTCCCTCTTTTCTTCCCTTTATGTTATGGGGATATGGTTGGGGTTGAGGTCCACCTGGTGTTGACCTCTTGGGAGTCCCTACTCCCTCGTGATTCACTATCACGCTTATATTTTCCCTGGTAGCCGCCTTCCTATCAGGCCCTCAACTCTTCTTGACTCCTAGTTAAGTCTGCCAGGACACCACTCTGCACCAGCTTTTCAATATTTTCTTGGAGGATAAAGCACTTTCGTGCCATGGCCCCCTTTTCAATGGAATTGCCATTAGGGTCCCTTGCCAGGATCCTCTCTACTAGATGTGGGTGGGAGAGGCCTATGGTCTTTGGTGACAGTGAGTATTTACAACTAAGTCATCTAAAGGGGTGTAAAGTTGAGGCACTTCGAGACAACTTCAACCATGTGCCTATCTCCCGCTTGCTCGTCTCTCACTCTATTTCTCTTCTTTTGTCATTAGGGGGAGCTCTCGCATTGCTAGGGCCCCTATTCCCTTGCCCGTTGGGATGTATCTCCTCTTCTTCTCCAAGTTGGACTCCCTGATGATATACTCCTTGGCTAGGTGGAGGAGCTTAGTGTAGTCCTTTGTGGGGTTGAGGGCCTAGTGGTCCACCATTGGGTAATAGGTGTAGACACCCCAATTTTAGCAGGTTGAAAGTGAGGTGGTTGGACTTTCAATCATCAATGAACTTTAACCCTAGTTTGAATCCATTTAAAGGCCACAAAGCCCATTTAACTGTTTAAAGGCCTATTTTATTCTTTAAAGGCCCATTTAATCCAACCAAGGCCCATTTAGTTCATGGAAGCCTACTTGGGCCCATGAAGGCCCACATAGGCCCATTGAATGCAATTTGAGCCAACTTGGGCCCACAAGACTTATTTAGGCCCATCACAACCCAATTGAAGCCCATGTGAGCCCATTTAATTCATTTGGACCCATGAGAGCCTACTTAAGCCCATGGAGGCCCCCAAGGCCTACGTAAGCCCATTAAGCCCATGAAGGCTCACCAAGGCCCATTTAATTCACTAAGGCCCACTTAATACATCAAAGGCCTCACTTAATTCATCCAAAGCCCATTTGATTCAACCAAAGCCCATGAAGGCCCACCAAAGCCCATGAAGCCCATTAGGCCCATGAAAGCCCATGTAGGCCCATTTCCTCAACATAGGCTTGTTATAAGTTTGTTAGAGTCAATTAGTGGATTAGTTAGTCTGTTAGGGATTAGTTAGGAGGTTAGGGAGTTTTTTAGTTAGTTGGCTTTGGTTAGAAGAGGTTGTTAGGAGTTTGTTGGGTTTGTTATTGGTGTTCCTAGCTATAAATAGGACTTTGGGGTGGCCTGTGAGAAGGGGGATGCAAGAGAGAGCTTCTGGGAGAGAGAGGAGCTCGCAGTGGAGGAGGAGAGACGATTTTCGACGACCTCCGGTGAGCAATAAGGTGAAAAACCACTGCCAGACTAGGTACACCACTTTCTGACTTCAATTATGGTTAAATAGTTGCTCCTAGGCCTTCCCCCTTCTTCCTGGATCAATTCCAGGGGTTCCAGAGGCTTCTTTTGGCTCGTTTGGTACCCCCATGCCCCGTCGGAGTCGATTTCCGACGACCTAGGTGGGGGCACTGGCTCGGGGCTCCTCATTGGTCCCAGAGCCTTGGTTTCTTCTCCCCCTAGCCCCCTCTTGCTTTTCTGCTTGTCATCGCCTCGCTTCGGTCGCTATGAAGTTGCTAGTAGAAGAACGTAGCCTTCGCCGCTCTGTCACCGTCGCTAGGGAAGAAGGTGCACAGTGGAGTGCAACCACGATCCTGGCGCGTCGCAGCGTCTCCTTGGACCCCAAGGAATTATCCTTGGTGTTTCCTCAACGCTCCGGAGCAGCCAGCCATCCAGTTTGAGCTCAAGGAGGCTTCCTCAGCCCAACTCACCGGAATCTGTAGCGACGACGACAGGCGGAGTCTGGGAAGCATGGGAATGCTTGATCCTTGCTCCTGGATGGAGGAAAACCGCCTTCTACTCCTCCTCAACCTTCTAGAAGCCTCAGATTGCAGCGCCACCGTCTCGAACGCCTCCAGCCACCTCGGATACGTCGCTAGAGCAGCCCCGACGACAAGCGAGGTGGGGGGGGTCGATTCAGTCGTCAAGAACCACATCCAGGCCATTGGATGCCTCCCTCTCCTCTCCTTCTTGCTTCCCGTGGGATCTGATCTAAGATCAAACCACGGGAAGGTCTTGTTTTCCCTCTTTGATGAGCGTCGGCTGCGGAGCTCCGTCGTCGGTGTCGTCGCTTCCTTTTTCTTTTAAGATAAAAACATAAAAACTATATTTTTGATTAAAATATAAAGTTAAATTTCTTTTTACATTTAGATCCTTTTTGCATTACTTTTAGATCCTTTTATTGCATATAGGTTCTTCCCTCATTTTTCATAAATCTTTTGAATAAAGTTTTAACAGAAAATATTACATTTTTCACCCTAAGCTTTTAAACTAATATTTTCTTGATTTAAAACTTTAACAAAAGCCCTCCAATTCTTCTAAAATGTATTTTGCTTCAGGCATTTTGCATAAAAGACCCTAATCTTTCTTAAAATCTTTCTGGAAGTTTATTTTTCTATGAAAATTGCATGAAAGCCCTTGTATTCTTTTAAAATGATTCAAAAAAGCTTATTTTTGTTGGTTAATTTGCATTTAAGCCCCTGCATTCTTCTGTAATTCTCTAGAATGTTATTTTTGTTGGTTAAATTGCACTTTAGCCCCATATTTCTATGAAACTTTTTAGAAGCATGTTTTCACTGGGTAAATTGCATTTAGACCCCTATACTTTGCAGAAATCTTCTAGAATGCATATTTCTTTGGTTTATTTGCATAAAAACCCCTGGACTTGTTTAAAAACTCCTCTAAAGCATGTTTTCCTGGGTAAATTGCATTTAAACCCTCATACTTCATTACAATTCTTCTGAATGCTTTATTTCTCAGTGAAAATTACCTTTTTGCCCCTGATTTCTTCGGAATCTTGCAGAATGCTTTGTTTCATTGTGAATTTTGCAGTTTAGCCCTCATACTTTACTGTAATTACTCTGATTGCCTGTTTTCAAGGGTAAAATGACTGTTTTACCCCTGAAACATTCTGGAACCTTCTCTGAATCTTTTTCTTGCATTTTTACCCTGATTTTCTACATAATGGATTTAATGCATGTCTTAGGGGTAAAATTGCATTTTGGCCTTGAGGAAACTTCATTTTAACTAGGGATGTACATTTGACCCTAGAATTCTTCATACTTGCATTGAATGTGTTTTCCTATATATTTTTGATAACTTGGGCTTCAGAACTTTAGTTTTCCTTAGAATTTGGGCTTTTTGCGCAAAACCTCCTGGATTTTTCATATTTGCATTCACACTTGCATTTTGCATGACTTTTCACATCGTTTTGCACAGATTTTCTTGTCTTTTCTTCTCGACTTCGCGGACACTTTCCTAGCTTGTTTCTAGCTTGGTTCTCTCCTCGTTTCCCGAATTTCTCCCGATTTTCTGAACATTTTTACTTGTTTTGGCTTTCCATCGCCCGAGGGCGTACATTAAACAGCTTCACAAAGTCGACATTGTCCCGAAAAGAGGATTATTTTCTCCTTTATGATTTTCTTAGATTAATCCTAATTTTCGCTGTTTTGCGAGACGCTTTCCGAGGATTTCACAATTTTCACGATTTTCCTTATTGCCCACGAGCGTACAGCAAAGCGGCATTGCCAATGCCTACATTTGACCCTCGGATTAACTTTTTCCCTTTATTTCATTTCTTTACCTTGATTTGGCATGTTTTCAGTCATTTTCATGCATGAGCATATAGAGTAAGCGAGCATATAGAGCATACATTTAGCAGACCATTGACAGTAGGAAACTTAGAAAAATCGAGTTTCCTCGGACGCATGGGGGTGCCTAACCCCTTCCATATGCGTAACCAGAATCCTTACCCTTTCTCTAGCCCGCAATCATTTTGCATTGTCCATTAGGCACGAAGCATGCATCTTACCTGCATCTGGTTTATTTCTTGATTCTCTTGTGTGTGTTTTCATGGTTTTCCTCATCTTTCCATTAAAAGACTAGGTGGCGACTCCTTTCCTTATCCTTTTGCCTTCCCTTGGTGTTTCCGAGCCTTATCTTTTCCTCCGGATTCACCATTTTCACCGTGACTGTATCAGAATTTCTCGTGTGCTTCCATGCATACCCAGTAGAGGAAAGCTGCGCAAGGGTTCCACCGGCATAGTCACAATAGGTCACTCTCGAGCGTCCCTAGTGGTGTGGCTAATATAGTTCCAAAGGGTCCCCCCTTCTCTTTACGTGACCCACAAAAGGTTGGAAGAAGGTACTTGTCTTTCCATTGTGAAATAAACTACTGGTTATATTGCCTTATGAACTCCATGAAAGAATGAATAGATTCTAGCTCTAATGTGATGTACCATGCACACTTGGTTACTTTGAATGTGGAGGCCAATAGGTGGCATAACAGGGCAACATTTGGGTTATGCAACTGCATTTGGCTCTAGAAGCACTGGAGATAATTGACAGGGTCCCCCTACTTGTCGTAGGATTTGAGACAGAGGCCTAAACAAGATTTGGTGATGGACTCGCTTATGATAGAACGAGAGAAGGAAGGCTCCCTATGCCCAAATGTCTTCAGAACAGTGTGCCAAACCTCGAAGAGCCTTGATTCCCTCCTCCCTGTGGTTGCTCTAGAGCTAATGCTTCCAGCTCGTCTTGTAGCTTGAGGACCAGGGCCTACCACTCCTTTGTCTTGGGCCCCTTTTGGGCAACGATGCAATGGGAGGTCTCCTGCTAGTGGTGGGATAGATAGTCCTTGCTACTGTCACTGCCACCTCCTAGATAGATGATGATCTTGCAATGCTCTTGGTTCTCTTAACACAATGTATCGTTAATTAGTGAACTTGGCCTTTTGTGTTGATTCCTACAAATGATGCTAAATGATGTGACTCAAAAGAGCCAAAGGGAAATCTGATAATTGGAAAATTGCTCCTCTCACCACTACTGTCTTCTAAGAGAAAGTAGAGAGGTAGAAGACCTCAGATCAGAAGGGCTCCGGTAAGAGATGATTTGACACTTAAGTTAGTCATTGTAAGTAGAGAATGTTATGTGGAATTGAGTGGATAAGAGAATACGTACCTCCTCCTAATAGGAGAGAAAATTCTTTTAAGCATCCTCTGTTGACTTAGGCTGTAGAATTGAGCATGGGCATTCCATCTTAGACTGGAACATGCTGTCTTTCTACCAGCTCCTCCTACACACTACCATCTTTACTATGTGTAATCCATGGAAATCTTGCACGGAGGTGCACGAGTGGACCATGCTAGTGAACCAAGAGCAAAAACAGTAGACAAGAAGAAATGAAATCAAAAATGCAAAAAAAAAGGAGTTACCACCTAATCTATTGAAAACACAGAAAGACTAGGAAAACCATGGTAAAAACCAAAAATAACATAAATGACGTCGAGCCAAACAAATGATAAACGATCATCACAACCAATGATCGACTAAGTATTGATCCACAACATGAGAGAAAGGTGTTAGCACCTTGCACGTCTCTTCGTGTGTTTGAAACCTAGGTTTCGATCTCTTAATGGGTCACTTGTGAGAAAATGTAAAATGGAAAACAAAATTTCGATTCAAAGCAAACAAAGGAGGGCTACACCAACAATGCAGGGAAGAAATAGATAACAAACAGGACAAATTGAAAAGCTACAAAAGTGGTACAAAGAAGAAGGGAGGAATTGTCTACGTTAGAGTGGTACGTGCCACTAAATCGCGCACATAAAACGCATGTGGCTAATGCACGTGGCTAACGCGCCTACTAGGCACGCCCAATGCACTGTCCTGGTTGTAGACAAAATGCCACCTGAAGCGAGCAAAACCACGAAGATTTTCAAAAATTCAGAAACAGTAATTTGGCATGTCAAATAGCCATTAAATCAAACAAAATGACTCCTACTTGTTCAAATGGGACAAGCCTCACGGAGGTGAACCCAACGCCCACCACCAGGCTTCCTATCTAAAGCATCACAAGCTAGCCAGCTAGGGGGAAAACAAGGAGAAATCACAAGCGAGTAACGCTGAAGACGATGCTCATAAAGCCAAGGCAACGTCAGTTGAAGAAGGTAAACCCATCAACATATACGCTGAAGCAAAACCCAACTGAATATACTGTTCCAAATGAGCACAGAAATAAGATAATGTCAACATGATTATACATCCAGAAGCTTTGATAATCAATATAAAAGCATTTAACGTAGGAAACTCAGATGTGAACCCATTTGTACAACAAAACAGAGCATGGCAATGCCATTCAGATTTTTACAATCAAATACCCCAGAACTAACTCAATGCAGCATGGGAGAATTCAAATCTGACATTGGTGGTGACATTTTTGTTCCTCTCCACACTTGGGGAGTGGACCTTGATGGAGAATTGGTCCTTGGAACTCTGAACTTGCTGCTATATTTGAGGAGTTTGAAGGCTGGCTTGTTGAATGACATGAAGAGAAGAAGTAAACCAGAACCACTGCTGCTTGCTGCTATTGCTAGGGCTATGGATGGCTGTTGTTGGTGACGATTGTGGTAGTTGCTGTTGTGTGGAGGAACGTGAAGGGTGGTCGGTATTGTGACTCGTGTGCTTGAGGTATTGCGTGGATTGTGGTGTAGGGTGGAGTTGGTTGCTTCAACGATGGAATGCGGGTTTTGGTGTTTGGAAGGTGATGCTGGTGAGTGGTGGTTGGTGGCATGTTGTGATGGTGATGAGTGATGGGCTGTGGTGTTGGTACGATGATAGTGGAGTTGGGCGGTGCTGTGTCGGTGGTGGCTGGCTAGAGGTGAGGATTGGTGAGTTGTGTTGGCAATGGTTGTTGGGTTGCTGTTGAAGCTTGGAGGTGATGAGGGCTTGAAGAGGGAGAGCCAACTGGGTTGTCGTGATGTTTGGTTGCCATTTAAAGAGGTTTCAAGTGAATGTAGATAGGCTCTTGGATGTGGATGAAATGAAAAGCAATGGGTAGGATGAGTTCGTTTAGATCTGAGTGTTTTTTTTTGGTAACGGTGTAGATCTGAGTGTCACTAGGTGTAAAGAGGGTGTTCTGGATGTGATGTTCCAGGGAAGGTGTAGATTAAAATTGAGGGTCGAGGTCAAATCAACTCAAACACTATCTTATTCAACAAGTATACTTAAGTCTGGCCTAACATGCTTGTAAAACTCACGTGCAAAATACACATCATGTGTGCTTCAGACGTGTTTTGAAAAGGAAAAAGCATGATCTCGCAGAATGAAGTGGTTTTGCTAAGTTCTGAATGATTGGAGTGGGTTTTGAAGGACTTGAAATTGGGTAAAAAATTAGTCTTGGAGAATAGTTTTTATGTCGAAAAAATGACCTAATGTTGGTTTAGGTGAATGAAATGAGCATCCTTGAGTTTTCTTGATCTAAAGCAACATTCATCATCTTAGTTCCATGATGCCTAACTCGGCTACCGTGAGCATGTCTCTTCTTCTCAATGCTCTAGTGGACAATATTGGTGTCCCCGAATGATCCATGTGGCGACTATCCAAGTGTGAGGAACTTTTCATCTGTTTTAAGATGCATGAGGTGACGTAGGTTGAATGGATTTTATTATATTTTTGATTTCTTTTATTTTTGAATTTTTGTTTCCTTTTTCTTTTGAATTTTTTTATTCTATAATAATTTTGTGGATTTCTAGTTTTGTTTTTTTTTTTGGATTTTTTATTCATCTTTTTTAACTTTTGTTCTCATTTTGTGATAATCAGAATCCTTGTACAACATTTTATTCATAAACTACTTCAAGCTTTTTTCTGAACCAACTGTCATGGTACAGTTAGTAAGGAGGAATGGAATGTACATCTCCCTTTTAAGTTTGAATCTCATAAATCACAGGATAAAAAATATTAAGGGGAATAACCCCCACTACCGTTTGTAAAAAAAAACTTCAACCTTTTTCTGAGAGAGTACAGGGGATTGCTACTGTGATCGTGCCGGACCCGACCCGGAGGCGGAAGAGGGATCACAGCCATGCCAGTGGATGGCGAAGGCGCAAGGATAAAAGAAAAAGAAAAGGGAGTCGCCACCCAGTCTTTTAAGGGAAAGACGAGGAAAACCACGAAAGGATGAATGCATAGGATGCAAATGGGAAGGCCGGATGTCTGCTAACCAGAGGATGGGTAAGGATTCCTATTACGCACGAGAAAGGTATTAGGCACCCTCGTGCGCCCGAGAAACTCGGTCTTTCTAGTCCTAAAGCTTGCTAAGGGTTTGATGAATGTGTGTTTGCCTATTCTATATGCTCGTGCACGATGATGATTGAAACATGTCATGTCAAAGTAAAAAAAACAAAGTCAAAAGGGGAAAAAGATTATTTTGTGGATGAAATGTAGGCATGGATCATGTCGCTTTGCTGTACGCTCGTAGACGATGGAAAACCGTGAAAATTACGAAAAAACCGAGGGAAACGCGGAAAACGCAGAGAAAACTAAGCTCGGAGCATGGCTAAAGAGCGTGCACCGAGCAGAGAAGAACAGTCGGAAGAAAACCGTGCAAAAAGATGTGATAAATATGCAAAATGCAAGTGT
>JAMKQA010004102.1:0-14467 GCA_024699735.1 Posidonia australis | reverse complement strand
AGACTCAAAAGGCAAAGCATATGGAATCTTCTACATTTCCTTATGTTCAAAATCAATTTGAGAGCATTATTTGAGACTAAACACTTCTCCCTTAGCTACAGGGATGTTTCCTAACTTGTATCCACTCTTGTCATACATTTTAAGGACTTTTTCTATATAGTTCTTTTGTAATAATCTAAGAATACTTCGAGGATGATCTTGAAGTATTTAGATTCCTAATATAAATGAAGTTTCACTAAAATCTTTCATCTTAAATTTATTTAAGAGAAATTTCTTAGTAACTTTAAGTAAGTCCATATTATAGCAAGAAATATGTCTTTAACATACAAGACTAGGAATTATATTTACTCCTACTGAACTTATGGTATACACAATCATCTACCAAATTCATCTCAAAACCAAATGAGATGACAATTTGATGATATTTGTGATACCATTAACGAGATACTTATTTTAAACCATAAATGGACTTGTTAAGTTTGCAAATCATTTTTTTGTGTCATCTAATACAAAGTATTCTGCTTGCACCATATAGATCATCTCATCAATGTCACCATTGAGAAATATCATTCTTACATCCATTTAGTGTAACTCAAGGTCAAAATGAGCAACCAATACCATAATAATTTAAAAAGATTCTTTCGAAAAAACTAGAGAGAAAGTCTATTTAAGATCAATACATTTCCTTTGAGTAAATCTCTTCGTAATAAGATTCCTTTGAGTAAATCTCTTCGTAATAAGATGAATCTTATATCTTTTCATATTACCTTGCGAATCCCTCTTGGTCTTAAATATCAATTTAAAACTAATGGATCTTGTGCCTTCAGGTAATGAGACAAGATTCTAAATGTCATTGTCCTTTGTGGATTTAAACTCATCATCATGACATCTATTTACTTTTGAAAGTCGAAACTACTGATTGCTTGATGGACATTGATTAGATCATCATCTATCAAGTCATTATCAACTTGATATTCTTGGAGAAATACAACATAATCATTTGAAAAAGTATTTCTCAATGTCATTGTCCTTGGTGGATTTAAAGTCATCATTTATTACATTTATTTACTTTTGAAAGTCTTAACTATTGATTACTTGATGGAAATTGATTAGATTATCATTCATCAAGTCATTATTAACTTGATGTTCCGAGATAAATACAACCTAATCATTTGAAAGAACACTTCTCTTCTCTATAGTGAACCTATTGATTGGTATTAATTCTTGAAAGAGTTGAGTTTGTTCTACTCGAATGAGGAGAGAATCAACATTGTCTTGCTTTGGACTTGCCTCTTGAATAATGTTAGAAATCAATTTCTGATTAACATGCTAGTGGTACTCTCCAATATAGTAATCAAATACTGACAATTAGTTTTGTCAAGTAATAAGCCTTCTTTTGGACCGACTAGTTATCCACATGGAACAGTCATATGATTGTCACATATTTATTACCATGTGGTGTGCTTGATATTTGGACAAATAGTAACTTTCCTTTAGGCCGATTACTATTCAGATAAATGTCAAACACACAAACATCTTCTATGTCGAATAGACCAATCTAGATAAAAGGACCTAATTTGGTAAGATATTGCTTCGATTAATTTATTCTTAGAATAGAAGACAATTTATATTTAATCACTAATAATGAATTTATTTGATACCATAGATCATAGACTATTATTTAATGCATGCTTAAACAATTACTAAATAATATCAAGATATAATATTAAGTATAACTTTAATTGCGAGCAAAATCTTTCAAGTGAAAATTGAATTATGCAAAAGTTAATAATGCAAATAACATAATATTTAGCAATGCAAAGGTTAATATTGTAAAATATTCAACATTCCAAAAAAAAAAAAAGTCTATCACGTGTAATACCACCAATCACGCGTATTGTTCTCTTCCTGTTGATTGATTTTTTTAATCAATACCAACCAAAAAGAAATTCATTCAATGCCATTCAATGTCAATCAGTATCAATAAAAAAAAAAATCCATTCAATTGTTCATTTCACGGGTGGAAACCATTTACACATGGGTAGATATAATGCAACGCGTATAAACCAATTATAGTATACGCGTGAAAAATATTCCATGTTGAAAACAAATGTCAGACTTTGACAAATTCGGAGTAAATATGCAGGCAATGTTGGTAGTAACACTGTTTACGCGTAAAAATCAATATTGGTCGAACATGAAATCATGGAATATTAGCAATATTTCCACACGTTTCCATGTGTGTTTTTAATTAATGGATGAAATCAAGATTTTAGATCAAACATGATTCTAGAGTCATTGATGATTTAATTATGATTAAGGATTTGATACTATTTGTTAAAAAATATTTATATCACATGGTTCTGATATATACACCAAAAAATAGAGAAAAATACAAAAGAAAAACTACATATTCTTTTCACACAAGATATTATTATGATAAATCAACATTAATAAAAACTAAATCGGAAGCATATTTAAATTCATGATAGAAACTAGAGTGTTTGTCCTTTACTGCACGGAATCTGATCTTCCAAAACCACGAAGCTCCTCTTTCTTCTCTTTGTCAAGATTAGGATGAGAGAGAAGAGAAGCCAAAAGTCTTGGAGTTTAAGGACCATGATCCTTATTTATAGAATATATATTTTTACATATTTCTAATAGAAATATGCTAAATGGTTTCTACACAATCAATCCATACTACTCAAGATGTCAATAGGCTCAACCTAAAACCAAATAGATCACTTTCAATGAGCTTAATCACAAAATAATCTATAATACTTTAATTAATTTTATATTAGCTCTTATTTTATTAGATTTTAACCTAAGACACTTTGGTAAGACTATAAGTAAGTACTTTAATATAGTTCTGAGGACAATTGGGCGAAGACTTTGCCACATACGCTAGCAGATGAAGGGACATGGCAGCTCGATCAGAATGTCATATCCCTGAAGGCCAAGCTATCGAAGTCATCGCCCACAACACAACTAGAGCAATCAAGGCAAGCCTGCTGATGGGTGACTTCCAAACATACTCTCAGTTGTACGACAGAGTCACAAGAGTCCTCTGCAATATAGAAGATCTACACATACGAAGGGGCCAGAAGAAAATCACAAGCTACACATACGAAGGGATTACAGGCGACATGGCCCAAGTCTCTATTCATCAAGGACACCAGTGATCGCTAGTCTAGTGCTAGGAGCAGTCAGTACAGTTGGTGCCATATCAGAGACAACTAGTACCGTCAATACCATATCACAATCAACCTATCCGACCACGGCAACACCAGGGACAATGCTAGTATCAACCGCCACAACAACTAACCGAAAGGCTGCCCCAACAATATCAACAACAGTAGCAACCCTAGTATCAACAACCTCCCATTCACCAAGTGTACGCCCAATAGGAGCAGCAGCAAAGGCAACAAGGGCAACAAAAGAGGCAAAAGGACTACCACGATGTCCCTCTACCGCAAAGCTACCACAAAGCTGAAGGGCAAGACCAAGAGCCACTCCTAGTGCCACTTAACCACGCTCTTAGAATGCTAGAAATGAGTGGAGATCTACTTCCTAACTATTCAACCATCCACATGGAGGTCGAGGAAGACGAGTCAATAATCCCTGAGTTGGCAACTGTTGGATGCGCACAGACAGGCCTTGAGGATGAGGAGGAGCTAGGCACGTCGACAATGGACTTAAACGAACTCTAGGAGAATACAATGGGCAAACAAGTCTACGACAAATACAACGACCAGGATGACAGCACTTGGGATAGCCAACAAGTCCAAGAAATGCTGATCCAAGGTACCATGGCTTACATCAGCCAAGGGCTAATACAACATGAGCCTACCTAGACACAGGACCCAGTAGATGTGCTACCAGGTTATGACAAGTACACTGACGTAGACCGATATGACATGGATAATACAGAAGACACGTTGCCAATCTACGATGACTACAATGGCACAGACTGGTATGACCTAAAGGTTACAGTCGATGCTCTCTGCCAGTAGCTGTGCTCACTAGGAGTGGCCTGCGCACTAAACACCCTTTACCAACACCCTCATGAAGCCCGTGCTGGAGATGAACCTCCTCCAAAGCCTTTGGATACAATGAAGAGAGGAGTGGAGCCCACTAGTGGCATCAACAAATACATCGGCTTGGAATAAGTAAAGGGAGACCTCTATAGATACTTAACGCAGTCTCCACCCAATTCGTCAGATCTTCTAAAAGGAAACAAACCCACCAAGGGCATCCCTAAGTACATCAACTTGGGAGCAATCAACAGAGATACTAGTGACAGTGCATCAAGGAAGAGGGCACCCTCGTAGAGACACCAAGCCACCAAGGGCATGTCAAAGGAACCAAGACAAGATCAATCCCACTGTGACCCTGACGAGGCAAAGACTGAGTGCAAACCAAAGGAAAAACACAAAGATGTGCCAACACTAGTGTGAGAAACCTCCATGCCAAGGGCAAGCTCCTACAACTGTCCCACAGGTACACCCCTCCATCTGGGGAGGGAAATAAGGAACTCGATCGAGCCTGACTAAGGGCAAGGTCATTATTCATTACAACAACTTGTAAATAAGACATTAATTTTCTTTTCCTATCATTTGTCTATCTTCTTTGAATGCTAGATAGATTTAATAATAGTGATGAAGAGAAAAACAAAGGTGATTGATGAGTGTATGTCACACATGACCACTTAATCCATTAAGCAGAGCTACCAACAAATTACCTAGGGTTTTCTAGAGTAGAGACTGTAACACCAAAGGAAGATCCACCCAATAGGTAGGACAATCTAAAGATCTCCTCAAATCTGTGGAAGTTACATGTACTCTAAAAGTGCACCTTTCAATCAACATGCCAGAAGCCGAGAAAGGACCTATGACCTAGCACTAGTTAAGGAAAAAAAATGTCTCCTACATAGAAAGAATGCTGAGCAACTAGGGTGACTCAAACCATGTCCTATGCACACATACACCCACATAGGGAGATGAGAGCAAAGTAGGCTCAGAGCCTAAGCATATCATAAAAGCCGCACACCAGTACTACGTGGCCTCCTAGCATAAGTCTGAGAAGGTAATGATGGAGGAGCACACCAAAACCAAACAACTTAGAAAGCACCCAAAGGAGGGGAAAGCACAAAAAACGTGGGTACACCATCATCTCATAAGTCCGAGAAGGCAGTGATGGGCAAGTACTGAAAACGAAGTGAGACAACTAATGAATAAGTAGATGTGTCATCATAGCATAAGCCTGAGAAGGCAGTAATAGGAGGGCATCTACAGAAAAGTAATCTAAGAGAGGAACCCCAAAAGAAAAAGGAAATTGGAAGCCAAAAGCCTAGGGTTAGCTATAGGCACGTTAGGGCCAACTATCGACGAGTGGCACAAAAGCTATGACCGACATCGAGAGCCTGTTGAACTTAAGTCTCCCCCACTCTTCACACATAGGCAAGGGGTAGGAAAACCCTCGAAGCTCATGGACCAAGTAAATAAGGGAGATAATGATCAACTAAAGCTAATACAAAGTTCTCAGTCCTTAAAAGGCTAAGGCATGATAAAAGGGATAACTCTCTCACTTTGGATGATACGAGGTAGTAATGTTAAATGCATGAGAGGGAGGGTTATGAAAGAACGAAAAGAAACCAAAACAATTAGAAAATTCAAACAAAATCCAAAAAAAACAAAAAATTTAAAAATCCAAAAAAAAATCAGAAATTGAGAAAAAAAACCAAAAAAATGATAAGTAGTACCATCCACCTTACCTACAAGTGAAAACATAGTAAGTAAGGAAACTAGAATTGGTCTAGCCAGTGATGCAACCATCGATCTACCAGGTTTTAGAGTTAAAATGTCTTACTCAAGCGTGCCTTCACGACTTGTGTTTTGCCCCACAAAGACATTCCGTTATAATGATCTTAGAGCATCCATGGATGACTCACCATTGTTGTCCATTGGGCTTCGATTTTCCATCTCCCAGCTAAGGTCAAGACTAATTCCCTCCACCTAATCTTAAGTATAAGGGAGTAAAAAGATAGCAATACGGTATCTTTTCTAGGCAACTTAGCCAACCCTTTTAGGGTAGGGAAAGATACACCCTTTTGATTACTAACATGTTTTCTTAAGTGTGCAGGTATAATCCACCACCACGTGTTAGTACATCAAGCCCCATCGTGAGGCTGCATTAAGTCCCATCGTGGCAGTATATAAAGTCCCACCGAGAACGGACTCTTGCCTTTGTGTCCCAACAGTGTACACAAACACACAGCTCTGACTAAGAGCTAAACCCTGATTTGGCAAAGAAAGGATTCATTCTCTCACTTAGTTCTTTATTCATAGAACTCCTTTACTTGCCAAGTCAAGTTGTGGGACGACAGTCCTTTTCTGAGAGTACTAGTCACACTCGAAGACGAAAAACACTTGACCACAATAAATTGCATCATGCATCTTACATATGTCTATATGGTTAGGGACCACCCATACCTTATCGGCCTAACCTGTCATATGGAACATTCATTGCATTGAATGACTGTCCTTGCATTTGCATTTTGTGCTTGAACCATGCATCCATGCATTTAGGACTCATGCATTGGAAGTGGAGAGCTGACAGAGCAATGTTCTTCAAGACTGTTAGAAACCCTTAAAACGTTTAATCCTCCTAAAGCCCAATCAAGTCCCACCTATTCTATTCAAATATACCAATCTGAGCAAGCTCTCAAACTAGAACCCACAACAACAGCTTTTTATTTACCTTAGTTTTTGTCCAATTGAAGTGTCTCTCTACATGATTAATAAGTCTCAACACCAGCTACGACACAAAGCCCTGGCTTGACCACGCCATGCCTGAGCCTTCAATATGATGACATTCTTTAATTATCCTTTCATTTCTACCCCGTTGAAGTGTCACTCTACATGCTTGACAGGTCTTGACATTGACTACGACACATAGCCCCAACTTGACCCGTCCATGCCTGAGCCTTTAATATGACAACAATCTTTTAGTTTAATCAAACCACTTGGCTATGCAACCATGTCCCAAAATCAAGTCAATTCATCCTCTCACCTTTTGGCTATGCGACCATGTCCCGAAACCAATAGGTGTAGACTTTTTTTTGGAATCCATAGCGGATCGTTTGATAGTGAGCTCCCTATTTCAAGAAATACTCAATGGAGATATCATTCTTACCTTGGAGCCAATCTTGTTCCAAGATCAACTCCAAGGAAGGGCATCAAAAGATATCGCATTTTCATATTTTCCAGAGTTCATTTAGGATAAGAACCCTTGAGGAGTCCCAAATCACATAGCTAAAGAACTCTAACCTTCTTCTAGATTTTCCCATGGAATTGTTGAGATTTTTCAAACTTTATTGGGTCTCTGTGGAATAAAATAAATGATAGGGGGTAATCTATAATAAATCAAGATGTTGCCCTCATGACAAGCGACAAGACTGGATGTCAGTTTAGAAGGCAACGTATTTGTCGCCAATATGACAGGCAACTAGATCATATTATGCCATTAGCACAAACAACAGGTACCTTGGACTTCTCTCTTCAAATAATTTGTCATCGCAGGCCTTAATATCATATATGGGATATTTATAACTGTTATCATGATTTTTCCCATAATTATTATAATTTCTATAATTTTTCAACATTTAAATATCTATGCATATCATATAAATCATTATAAATGTTAAATAATTCGAGAAAATTATTGAAATTTGGATGACTTGATAATTAAGATTGCTTATCTTTATTATTACCAAAAATGAAATTTTACGATAAGTTATCACATTTTAATGTTATAGCTTATATTTAATACATGATAAAGTTAAAAATATAAAGATAAAATCAAAAGTCAAGATAATCATGAATCCAAACTAAATTAGATTTATCCTTGATTTTAATTGATATTTTCTCGTAATTATTGAAGTTTTAATTTTCAAATTCAATTTACTTAACATTTTAAGTTTGATTTGGATTTGGAAATATATTTTAAATATCTCTTAATTACGAGAATGATTTTTATGTGTTGATTGTGTTCATACTACTAATGGATTCATAATTTGATACTTTGTGATCTTAATTTTGCAAATATTTCCTTTTTAGATGCTCGGCACCACATGCACAGGCAACAAACTTACATGGCAGATTTCATACCAACTAGCTACCAATTCACCACGTACGTGGAATTCGGAGTCAATCATCTTGTCACCTATATGGTCAGCGACTTAATGGTTCTGCTCCTTTTGAGATGGCAATGAGATCTAAAAAGATATTTTCGCTTTTTAAAACTATTTTAATCTTAGCCATTGATCTCCCACTCGTCAATGACGAAACCTAGATCCCCCAAACTCTATAAATGGACTTCCTAAATCAAGAATTTAAGAAGAAGCACATTCTAAACCCTAAGGAGCCAATAAAAACCCTAGAGCTTGTAAGAGAGAGAGAGAGAGCTATAGCCCACTCTGTCCAATCTCCTTGTGAGAAGTCTAGATCCACTAGAGATCATCCTGTCCAAGCCATAGCACGCCTCTAGAGCTCCATTCGACCGACCTCCACCACCTTCATCCACTTCAAAGCGTACGAGGGTGAAAGGGAGTATTTTTCATTTATGCATTTTCATTTATATAAATCCGTTGCACGACATAGTATAGCCCATCTCATATGCATGCGGGGACAATCCCTAGTTAGTATTAGATTCGTTTGTTTATGTTACTTGCTATTTCATTTACTGCACTCAAAACTAATCTAGATTTTTCTTTGTTTTTCTTGTTTGATTTGAAGGGAAGAATATTACATAAGCACAAGGACGCCACTAGACGGCACCTTACTGTCGATCCAATGAACCGAGAACCCGCATCAATAAATCAACCCATCTCCTTTAGGTGTCTTTTCAGCCAACATAGCTAAGGACAAGTGGTGATCACAAAGGATCATCAAAGTTAGTGGAGAAGACGGCGATTCTACAACACCCCCTACAAAAATCCATCTACAAAATCAAGCTGGGATTTGATGGGGAATAAGATTTAGTAGAGGGGATTGAGGGTCCAAGAAGTCTAGGGAGCACGCCTAAATCCATGCCATCCAATGAGAAGAGCTGGATTGGTGGTCCACCAAGTGAAAAGACCAATTGAGCCTCAGCAATTTAAATCCTTGATCTTTCCCCACATCCTACCTACGCATCCTACCCACACTATCGGACCGCGGTGGTCGGATGGTTGGGCTAGAGCAGGATCTGCTAGGCTGGACCTATGGCTATTACCTAATTGCTAGAGCATCAAGGGCTTGGGCTTGATATCTGGGATAGGTTTATGGTGGATTAATGGTGTGTGGGCTTGAAATAGGGTGTTAAGGTTGGATTTGGGGTGTGAAATGGGTTTTGGAGTGGTGAAATGCTTCATTGCTGTCGGAGCACGCTCTCAAAGACAAATCCACTATGCATAGCTACCAAAATGGGGTGTCTACACAGTGGGAGCTCCTGTGGGTAAACCTGTTGCTCAAAAGGTGTTTTCCCCTATTTGTTGTGTTTTGGGTGTTTTCCTAGGTTGTCGTCATGGGTTGAGCATGACGCTCTAGAACTCAGACACTCCCAAGATGTAGCTTTCTGAGCCTGACAAAAGAGCTATCGAGCATGTGCTTTTAGGTGTAGTTTGATTTGTGGTTTTCATGTAGTTTTTTATTATCATGTTTCATGGTGTTTTGAAATGTGATTTTAAATGATTTCAAAATGATTTTCCAAAAGGATTTTAAAAAGGAAATGCATAGTTTTGCAAAGGTTTTGAGAAGAGTTTTCCGTGGTTTCTATTTGTAGTGGACCAAGAAACCGAAAGGTCATGTTGTCAATACTAGGGGACGTTAGCCACATTCCTAATTAGTCAAGCACGTTGCCTAGGTTGAGGTCTTGAAACCAAAAGGCTAAGGAAAGTGTCCGTCGGATTCTAGAGGAATGATACTCCTTGATTGTCGTTAACATGGCCGCAGCTAAGGTTTGTAGGTTGAGGGTACCGTCCATCCCTGGTGGTATTGTGGTAGTGGACTTTGGAGGTATGAGACTCCTATGTAGTTGGGCATGATACCCTGGTTGTTACGGGTACCGAGACTCAAGATACCATCCGGACCTGGTGGTATCGTGGCAACAAACTCAAGAGGTATGAGACTCCTATGTAGCTAGGCATGATACCCTGGTTGTTACAAGTACTGAAGTGTTGGTGGGTGCTAATAAAGTTTAAGTGTATGGTTCGAGCTCCAAGCTAAGACATCAAGAGGGTATATCCTATGGTTTGTCTTGAGAGGGGACAACTCACCTAGGTGTAAGGTGAGTAGGCTTTTCTGATGTGTGGTTAACCTTTTGAGAGTCCTACAGGTGATGGAATGCTACGATGGGTAGACTTCTCCAAAGGATGATTGTCTGTGGTAGTGTAGAAGTCGTGGTCACTCCTTGGTGGACTACTTGTGGCCAATGTTGGTTGTTTGGTGTCGAGCAACACGACACATTGTATTTGACTTGTGGTTGTAGTGTTATGCCTGTGTGGTGATGTGTTGCACTAGAGTGGTGTTGCTTGTTTGCGGTGGTTGTACTAAAGTGGCATCATGGCTTTTGTTGTACCTAGTTCATAGAATCAAGATCCAATCTAGAGTTGTCCATGTGGTTTGGAGCAGAGGCTCTATGCTTGTTTCCGTAGTTTTGTGGTTATTGTGGTGGGTGTCCTAGATCCTATAGAGAGCATGCAGACACCATTGGTTGTCTAGTCTACATAGTGAGTGTGTGGGGTCAGACTGTGTGCTTTGATGTGGTTTGGACTTAATTTGGTGGGAGTAGCCATTTCAAATATGCATAAAGAATAAAGAGCATGCATATGGTTTTTAAAGGAAAAGAGAAAAGAGATGTTTTAAAGGCATGTTTTAGAAGATTTGTTGTATGCTGGGCAATAATGGACTACCCTATTTGTGGTGTTATGGCATCCAAGAGAAAGATGCCTATGTTTGGTTACTCCTCAACGTAGTTGGTCGAGTTGTGGGTGTGTGCTACGTAATCATTTTGAGTGATCACTTATGTGTGCTTTGGTTTTTGTTTCTCGCAAGTGCAGAATAAGAACTGGTGTTTTGTTAATGTACATAGGAAGGAGTCACACTACCACATATCAAGGGTTTTGGTGAGTGTTTAGTTATTAGTATTATTTCCATTAATTATGCTTAGTTGTTTATACATAGATTTAATTAAGAATACGGGTAGTCATGACTAAAATAAAAAGATAAAATGAAAATGAAAATTGTAGCTCGGTGTGAGAGGCTGTGACTAAGGGATCATTACACATTTGTACACTTATCAATAATATACTTAGTTAAGATACTATGCATATTAAAGCCCACTTCTCACATAGTTGCCATAAAAATGATTGACCTCCATAATATTGATGAGGACTTGACCAACTTTAGGAATTAACTCAATGGGAACTATGTGTGTCAAATTCAAAACGATGATGAATGGGCACATCACCATTAGTGCTTTGACTACCCATCACTTCAAATAAAGCCTAATATATAAAAACTATTTAGCAACTGAAAATTTTAACTAGAACAATATAAGTAATATATTAAGAAAATGAATATTGAGCTTTGACTACCTAAACAACAAAGAAGTTATCTTGTATCATTCAAGACTATTAACTATTCTATAATTGAAGTTATCTTGCATCAATCAAGACTATCAATATATAAAAATAAGTTATCTTTTTGTGGATATTAGTAAATCTCCTTAGTAGAAGGCATCCCTATATGAAATGATTAGGAAAAATGGCATTATTTGGATGAAAAATACATATCTAAAATGGCAAACTAAATTAAGGAAAGCTTACAATAACTAGAAGATCGATCAATGTTTAGGGTTTTTACTTTGAAAAAGAAAGAGTAGCAATCACATGCTAGACAGATCAACATGCTAAACAACCGTCTAAACTTACTATAATAACCATCTCTTAGGGATGGAAAAATATCAAAAAAGCAGCAATCTAAACAAATCAACATACTAAATAAATAGAAATCTAGCTAGTGCTTTGGATATATAGTTCACTAAAAAGTTATTACATTGACTAAAAGGTTGTTGGATCAAATGTTGCTCTAATTGGGATAAATCTTGCTAGCCCTTTGCTTGGTCCAAAAGGTTGTTACATGTAGTGAAAAAATAAGGATGATTGTTGACTAAATTAATTGAATAACAGTAGTTAAACTCAACAAATATCATAGTAGAATTAAAGGTCCTCAAACTGGTTTCAATACCAACCATAAATTCAATCCAATAGCATAAAAATCAATACCACAATGACAAGAGTGTTACGCTTAGGAGCATAACAGCAAATTTTGGCATATTTGCGCCCTTGGCTAGCTCCCATATCCTTTATACCCTTGCACAATATTCATCATTTTTTTAAAATTCCATTCTTTCATTTCAATTTCAATATTACATTTATGCATTTGGTTAGTTTGTAATGATTGCTATTTATCTCCTCATTTTCTTATTCTATACTTCATGTTATTGCAATGTGCCATGTTTGGTACGCAAGAACGATAGTTGCTAAGAATTGGAGTAATTCAAGGATTCTTAACTAACTAGAAATGGAAAGTGCAGCATTCATATTTTATCAATTTTCAAATATACCCATATATATGATTGGTTCATGAATTTTAATATTTACAGTATAAATGATAGCATAAGAATGAAAGCAGTCTTAGGGCATGTTAGGTACAATAAAAAAAAGGGAAAAATGGAATAACGATTCTTGCCTTGATTACATTCCAACTTATGGGATACTTACCTACAAATAGTGATTAAATTCAAATGCAATTTTCTATGGCCTTACTTGTAAGTTGTTCTTTTGTGTTTTGTTTATGTTATTATGTATAGTCATATAGATGCAACCCAATTTAGAACAAATTTATAGGAAGGACCAAGCAATTGGTGCCAATGCTCAAAGTGATGACAATGTTGTTGCTGAGAAAGACACGACAGAATCTCAAAATGTTGTTGATGAAAGGGATGGATTGGATGATATCAATCACCCATCTAGAACATAAACATAGATTTTTCTCAATGATTAAGAAGGTTTATTCATCAAAAAAATGGAGTCAAGACTCATTGAGATTAGGATTTACATCACAAAGGCTACTTCAATTACTTACATTTCATTTCATTCCAAGCAAAGAAAAGAAATTCTAATTCCATTCCATTCTATAGATATCCTAATTTTCATAGACTAAGATGACAAATTCCGCTCCAGCCTAGAAACCTCTGAGTCCAACTTGCTCAATCCCAATTACCCAAAAACTTAGTTTCCCCATAAATTCAATTCGTCCAAACCAACACTTGGCCTTTTGTCGACAAAAAAATAATTATCCCAAACTAACTTTTTACTCAACTTCATGCCCTTAAAAAATAAATTTAGAATTCAATAAAACCACTTCCATCTACAAGATCATGCTTTTCTCTTTCTTTCTTTTTTTTTGGGCAAAAATGTTTTTATTTATATAAAAAACAAGAGTACAAAATAATGATACACCTCAGAAAGAAGATAATGGACCCATCAATCACCAGTCCTATTAGTCTGAAAAAACTCCTCTCCAAAACCCATGCCCTTGGGAAAAAGATGAGGAGAAAAAGACTAATATGTACTCTTCCTAGTTCATAAACTAGGTACCCCCCATTTATCTAGATTGCAAATACACTTAAGCTCTCTTAGTAACTCATTGAATCCATGATAAACAACATTCCTTCTAGACCTGCTACCCTCCTTTGCTAAGAAATTAGCTGCTCCATTCCCTTCATGGTAACAATGAGAAATATTGAATGAAAATTTCTTTAAGATTTTGCTCTACCAGTTAAAGCACTTCCAGTTGATCATAATCTTCCTTTGCAGCATATGCACCACCTGAAGCGAATCTAAATCTAAATCTGAAACAAGAATGCCATGATCCTCACAAAAAGTCAAAATATCATATACTGCCTTCATCTCAGCTTCATTGTTGGAAATATCTCCATAAAAAAGGAAAATCCCAATACAACATTGCCCTCGGAATCCCATACAATGCCACCTCCACCAGCACTAGACATAGTAGAAGAGCCATCCACATTTGCTTTGAATCCATCTATGGGAGGAAGCCATCTAACAATAGTGCACCGATCCTCCAATAAATTAGGAATCTGAAAACCAACCTGTTGTAGATCCCTAGAAAATCCTCCCAACAATGTCTCTTAGGAAGTGGTGTCTTACTTCTATGTGCTTAGTCCTAGAGTGATGAACAAGGTTTTTTGCTAAATTTATAGCACTTGTATTATCACAAAATATTGGTGTAGTTGATATCATGATTTTAAAATCTTGTAGTGTTTGCTTCATCCAAAGGATTTGAGCACAGCAACACCCAGCTACAATATATTCAGCCTCTGTTGTTGAGAGTGCTACACA
>JAMKQA010004101.1:0-18494 GCA_024699735.1 Posidonia australis | reverse complement strand
TTAAAAATTCCGTCCACCGGAATTGATATTACCTTGTCAATTTACGATTTAAACTGGTCCTATTTAGAAATTAATAAGGCCATTTCATTAAATACTCATAGTTCCTTCAAGCCCAATAAAATCAACCAGTTGACCAAACAATCCCGTCTAGCGTTCATAGATTTATTCTCTTTCAGGGTCATGATTGTAGACTGACCCGGTGCAACTGTCTGTTCCTCTATGTCCTTGATCATTACCGCCATCCCTTTCTTGAACCTGAGTTCAACTTGCGCATCTTCGGCCAGTACTGATAACTGCTCTTGGAATAGAACCTCTAGATCACTGAGCATGTTATCCACCTGAGCTACCACGGCATCTCCCTCCTCTTCATTGGAAGCGAAATCCACATAGTATGCGCTGGTAGTCATCAACATCTCAGGTACTGATTCTAGATGTACTTGCTGTAATCCCCTCAAAACTGACCACTGTTCTGAGGTTGCCACTATTGAATCTGCCCTTGCTGCATCCCAAACTGCAACCAGATTGGTAGACAGACTCGCTGCTGACTCCGGAGGCGGCAGTGCTAGAATGGCTGTCCCCAGGGACTCGGATGATCCTCTACGCATACCCATTCTGGCTCACTGATCAACTCAATTGGCTTAGGCTCTGCAAACATGAAACTCCGATTGGGATCTAGCAATCCGCACAGACAAAATTGTTTAAATCTCGTGGAATAATGAGCTTCTGAAACTTACGACGCTTTGTGTATCTATCTTGCGGATTGTGCTTGTATCCTAGTCCATCCAACGCGCTTCTTCTCTTCGCGGCGATTGGTTCTGCGATTCCTTGGCCATTCCGCCTGAGAGGTGCTCCCTTCTCGTACCCCCATCTCTGACATAGATTCTCGACTATCAAAAAGGGTTTGCCAAAAGCGGTCAAATGACTGGCACGCTCGAGAATCAGAATAAAGTTGACCGATTCAAAACGGTCGACACAGTAGAGCACATTAGAGGGTTTGGAGTCAAAATAGACAGTATGGAGCGACACTAAAGAGACTGTAGAATTAGAAGGCTCACTGAAGGACTGACTCAGCTGATAAAAGAATGGATCTGAGACATCATGGATGAGGAAAGAAGGATCAAAAGATTCAACCTCATCCGAAGAAAGGAAATAAACTCCCGGAGCTCCCGACGCATGCTCAGGCAAAGGCTGGCTGACTATGCTGCTAGATGTGGATGCAGATGAATGAGGTGTCCGTGCAGTGGGCCTAGGCTCTGCCTCCTGTGTGTTAATGGTGAATGCCTTGCGGTCAATCAAGTTCTGAATTGCATTCCGGAGTGTATAGCAATTATCCGTAGAGTGCCCTACGACTCTATGGTAACTGTAAAATAAATCCGCCTTAAACCAAGGTGGAATCAGGTTTGGCGGTGGGCGGACTTTTGAAAGCTTCAGTAATGACGCCACCTTAGGAAATATGACGCTCAGCGGTTCAACCAGAGGAGTGTAGTCTCTCTCAGGTCGTGGTGACCGCCTAGGTCCCAGGTAACACTCTTGCCTTGCCGGTGCTGGCTGGTAGACCGGCTCGGTGGTGGTAGTGATTTGTGAAGTGCGTGGTGCTTTAGATGCAGGAGAATAAATGACCTAATTCTGAGTAGGCGGGCTCACCATATTGGCTGGCATAGCAGGAGCTTCTACGTATGCCACAACATTTTTAGCAGAATCCTTCTTCCGGTCGAACCTAGTGTTAGATCCATGGTTGTCATTGTTATTGTTACTGGTTCCATCGGTACCCATAGTCTGCTTGGTGAATGCTGCTAGCGTAGGGAAGCTTCCACTATTGAGTGAGCTCTCAACGCGGGTGCCAGCATTAATCAGGGCAGTGATGGTGGAATTGGGCTAAATGCTCAGCAGGGCCCCAATGGTTGGCTGCGCTCCTTGAATAATTATTTTGATAGACTCCTCGTTGGAGGGTCTATCGCGCACTTGTGACGTGAGGGCTCGCCTACGCCCGACGTACTCCTCGAACGGCTCGTTGGGCTTCTGCTTGGTGGCGACTAGGTCCTCGCGTTTTGGGACCATGTCGAGATTAAAAGAGTACCATTCCAGGAAAGCTTGGCTCAGATCGTTCCAGGTCTTGATGGTTGTCATATCCAGTGATGTGAACCACTTCAGAGCTGGACTTGTAAGACTTTTCTGGAAAAGGTGAATGAGAAGTCTGTGATCAGCCTGGAGCTGAGCGAGATCGCCACAGTAGGCTCTGAAATGCGAAATTAGGCATCCCTTCCCATTGTACTTCTCGAATTCCAGGATATGGAAGTTCGGGGGAAGTAATGCCTCTGGGAAGTAGTAGAGGTCCCAGAAGGAGAAAGACTGGTGGTCCCCGCCCTGCACTTGTCGAAGAGCTTTCTCTAGGTCATTCATCCTGGCAAAAAGTGCATTGGGAGTCGCCGCTGACGTTAAGTGTGCAGCCGGGGTAGGTCTCGCATACGTTGTGTCTATAGCACTCGTGTGATCCTCCAGATCTATCATCTCGCGACCTAGTGCTGTGGCGTGATGACCAGCATACCTGTGTGTGTGTGCTAGTGATGGTGTGCATACTGATGGCTGATCCTGATGCAAAGGTATTGAAATGTTATGCTGTGCAGTGCGTGTAGTTGTGTGTGGGAGTAGCAGCTGCTGAACCAGTATGGTTGGGTTCGTAGGCCGTTGTACTCCCGCCAACCCAAGAGGCTGACCACCAGTTGAAGGAGGAATATGTTGTGCATGTTGTGGATATGATGCTATAGGCAGAGTGGCTACGCCCATTGTCGGGATAGCGGGAAGCTGTGGCGACTGTTGCAGTGGTGGAGTGACTAGTGCAACATGAAGTGCCTGAGCAGGTGGAACGGGATCCTCGGGAATGGGACAAACATGCGCAGTCAAAGTGGGATCCAAAGGGAAATCCATGCTTTGCAACCTCTATGCAAGGGCCAGAAGCTGCTGAGATTGTATAGTGGCAGAACCATCGACAGCAGCACCGAGGGCTGGAAGATCAAGTGGCAGGGATGTCATAGGGAGCTGGAGGTTCAAAGATGTTGTGGGTTGGATTCCTATTGAAGAGACAATCGCAGCCAGCTGGGTGTCAAGTGGATGAGGGTCAACAGAAGGACAGGGTATCGTCAGATCCAATGTCTTGGAAGTTGTCAGAGTAACCACCTCAGCCGTGGGCTCCAAGCCACTAAGGGTCTGCCAGTGTCCTGAAACCGGAGGGCGAGGAACTCCTGGTGCTTGGGAAAAGCCACCATGGAGTGATGAAGGAATGATTGATGACAAAGCAAAAGAGTGAGGAGGAGCAGAAATAGGAATCCCCTCTAGAGCAGCTGGTGCAGAGGTCTCAGAAGCTCGCTGGGCCATAATGGACTGTGAATGGGTGAGGATAGGGCTGCAATTACAAGTGAAAGGACGACACCTATCAGGAGCTATCGTCGGAAGTGATGAATAGCTCGAGGAAAGACAGTCGAGAATAACGCCTCGAGACCGAGGTCACAGAAAGGAACTCCCAGGCTCAGACCTAGGAATTCGCACACAGAACTCTATTCCTGGCTAAGGAAAAGAACCTAAAGTGTCAATGGAAAAGACAAAAAGAGTGAAAAAGTGAAGACAAGACAACAAAAGAAAATATGTTAGCTATGCAGTGGTTTATTAGGGTGGCATGAATGACACACATGCACATGAATGCTACTAACATGCTCTCACTCACCATGCATGTCACACATGGATCAGACCATATGGGACGCACTCATGGGTTTGGGTTTTGACTCTGGTTAGAAAGTAAGGTCCCCGTTCTAAATTCTGGCCAAAGCGCAGGCAGTGAACAGGTGGTCCGTTGGTGGCCTCGTCTCCTACAGTAGCAAGGAGCTGTACCCTCTACTAGCACCGACATGACCCTAGACAAGGGGGGACAAACTAGCAACACACTCTATGCCAAAGCTATAGAATAGGTTGCTAGGATCGTCCTTCGCAAACTGTGGGTTGACCAAGCGGAGAAGATGCATGTCCTTTATGATCAAACATGCGATATGCTTTGCTGTCTTTTACTTGCGTTTTATTAAACCAGAGGAGATTGTGAGCATTTGTCTCTAGTTATGCCCTATTAATTGTTCAACTGAGTTTGTGTGTTTTAACCAGAGGGAATTATGAGCATTTGTCTCTAGTTATGCCTTATTTATTGTTCGTCTGTATTTATGTATTTTATTTTAACCAGATAGGGAGGCAAATATGTCTCTACTTTCCTAATCATGGAAAATACTAAAAGAAGGGGAAAAACACACAATTATGGCATCCAAAAGTCAGACAAAAGGCGTAAACATGGCATATACGAGTGTAGTGCTCAAGTAGGTGAATAAAAAGAAAGTATTGACAAACAAAACAAGAATTAGATCATATGCATGTGTAGTGGCATAGCAACAGTGTAAAGAAAGCAAAAAAGGCATGATCAGTCAAATATGTACAAGCAAATAAGAATAAGCAAGCAAGCATAATGTACAGACCACAGACAAGTTGGGAAACCAAAACGAAAGCTAGAATCCGGTTTGCCCAGCGGAGTCGCCTGTTCCTGTGACCATGCCGGGGGAACCCTTGCACAGCTCTCCTCTTACCGGGTGCGTGGAAACACACGAGGAGACCCGATATGGTCACGACGAAGATGGTGAATCCAGAGAAAAAGACTAGACCTAGAAACACCAAGGAAAGATAAAAGGATAAGGAAAAGAGTCGCCACCTAGTCTTTTAATGGAAAGACGAGGAAAACAAAAAAACACAAGAAAACTGGGAAGCAAACAAGATGCAGAAAGTATGTGTGTGCTCCGTGCCTAATGGACAATGCACAAATGAATGCGGGCCAGAGAAAGGGTAAGGATTCTGGTTATGCATGGGGAAGGGGTTAGGCACCCCCATGTGCCCGAGAAAACTCGATCTTTCTAGGTTTCCCTATTGTCAATGGTCTATGGATGTATGCTTGCTTATTCAATATGCTCATGCTAAATATGACTGAAAACATGCGAAATCAAAGTAAAGAAATGAAACAAAGGGAAAAGTTAATCCGAGGGTCAAATGTAGGCATAGAGAATGCTGCTTTACTGTACGCCCTTGGGTGATGAGGAAAATCGTGAAAATCGAGAAATTCTCGGAAAGTGGCTCGCAAATCAGTGGAAATTTGGATAAAATCAAAAAGAAGAAAATAATCCTCATTTTGGGACCATGTCGGCTTTGTCAAGCCTTTTACTGTACGCCCTCGGACGATGGAAAGCCAAAACAAATCTAAATGTGAAAACCGGGAAACAACGAGAAAATCAAGCTAGAAGCAAGCTAGGAAAGCATGCGCAAAGCAGGGAAGGATAGGCAAGAAAACTTGTGCGGAAAGATGTGAAAAAATGTGTAAAATGCATATATGAGTGTAAATAGTGAGAATTCTAGGGGCCTTTGAGCAAAAAACCCAAATTCTGAGTGAAATTGAAAGTTCTGAAGCCCAAATCATCAAAAATACATAGGAAAACACATTCTATGCAATTATGAAGAAATTTGGGGTCAAATGTGCAAATATGTGCAATCCTAGTCAAAATGAAGTTTCCTAGGGGTCAAAATGCAATTTTACCACTAAAACATGCATTTAATGTAATTCAGTGGAAATCCAGGTTAAAAATGTAAGAAAAAATGATTCAAAAAAGTTCTAGAAAGTTTCAGGGGCAAAATAGTCATTTTACCGCATAAAACAGGCATTCAGAGTAAAATCATTGAAGTGTTGGGGCTAAACTACAAATTGCCCAGCAAAATAAAGCATCCAGAAGAGTTTCTGAAGAAAACAGGGATAAAAAGTAATTCATAGAGAAATAAGCACTCAGAAGCATTTCAGTAAAGTCTGAGAGTTAAAATGCAATTTACCTAGTGAAAACATACTTCAGAGAAGTTTTCAATAAAAACCAGGGGTTTAAATGCAAATAAACTACTAAAACATGCTTCCAGAAAAGTTTCAGAAGATTATAAGGGCTAAAGTGCATTTTTCACAGAAAAAAATGCATCCAGAAAACTTTCAGTAAAGCTTAGGGTCTTTTATGCAAAAATGTTGAATTAAAATGCATTAAAGGAAAACTTGAGGGCTTTTACTAAAGTTTAATGCCTGGAAAACATTATTTTAAATGTTAAGGGGGGAAAATGCAATATTTTCAGTGAAAACTTTATTCGAATGATTTATGAAAAATGAATGGAGGACCTATTTGTAATAGAAGGACCTATGTGTAATGAAAAAAAGATATGATTGAAAGAAAAACAATGTCTCTGTATTTTATTCAAATAAAACGTTTTAATTTGTTTTTTAAATGGAAAAAGAAATGATGGTCGCTGGTGACAGAGCTCCGCCACCGCCGACCGCCGGAGGGGGCATACAAAGCCTTCCCTTGGTCTGATTTGAGATCAGACCCCACAGGAAGCAAGAGGAAGGAGAGGAGAGAAGATCCATAGGAGTGGATTAGAGATCTATCGACGGGAGCAGGCCTCCCACCTACCTTGCTGTTGTGGAGCTCCAGCGACGTCGTCGGGGAAGAAGGAGGGTTGTCGGGGCTATGGCGCAGTGATCTGGCAGTCGTGGAGTGTCAGGGAGCTTCCATGCTTCTTCTGGAGCGGAGTGGAGGTGAATAGAGCGAAGTGGAGGCTGCTTGTTGCTGCCATGGCCTCCTCTAGCGGGCAACGCTGCTAGGGCGATCCAGAGCTCGTGGCACGATCCTAGAGGCTCCGGTGGTCTTGCGGGACGCGGGGGAGTGTGGCTTGACTATCAGGGATGTGCTGCGTAGTGGGGGGCACGCGCTCCTCCTCTAGAGGGGTCGTTTTCTCCAACAACGGCTACTTTGGGCGTGTTCTCTGGCAATCTTCAGGAGGCGTCGGAGCGGCAATCCAAGGAGCGAGAGAGCTCTGGGGAGGCTAAAGGAGAAAGAGAGGAGACTCGGGGGCTAGGGCCATGCCCTGGATCTCTCCCCCACCTACATCGCCGGGAAACGGCGACACTGAGCCCTAGGGACCAATTCCGACCAGAGGAAGGCTCTGGATGGCTCGAAATTGTCCAGAAAGAAGGAGGAGGTCCTAGGCAACTATGCTCAGAGCTAAATGGGATCAGAGAGGGGCGTACCTGGCTTAACGGAGCTCTGCAACTCGTTGGAGCGCCTGGAATCTCCTTCTTTCCTCTCTGCGAGCTTCCCTTTCTCTCTGGAATTCTCTAGCACACACAACTCTCTTCTCACTCGTGCCAAAAAGTCTTTTTATCTTTGCATCTACCCCTCCTTATATAGGTGAAGAAACCCAACAAACCACTCCGACAGAGCACTAAACACGTAACAGAAACACTAACAGACTTCTAACCCCCTAACCAAAGTCATAACAGCCTTGCAGACAACAAACGGCTGTCCCCCTTGCGCTCCATCCTGTCCCCTGCTCGCCGACAATGATTGACGGCAATCCAGGCTCTTCCGACGACCCATCCTGTGGTTGGGGATGCTTTGAGTGGCTACTGGTCTGATGGGCTGCTGATTGAAGTAGGCTCGTGGGATCTTGATGAAATCAGTGAAGAAAAAATGAATTTGAAAGGTGAATTGAGAGGTGGAGATGGGTTCAGTGAGAAGAAGAAGATGGGTGTGAAATTTGTATGTTTTTTTGGTAGAAAACCATTAGTAAATGAAGAAGGAGAAATAATGTGTTGGGTTGCTAGAAAAAATGGGTTAAGTTGTTTATGGTGGGCCTTCATGGGCTTTGGAGTCAAGGTGGACTCAATTGGGCTTAATGGGCCTATGTGGGCTTTAATGGGCCCAAATGAACTAAATGGGCCTACAATGAGTTGAATGGGCCTAAATAGGTCTTGTGGACCAAAGTGGGCTCAATTAGGGTTTAATGGACCTATGTGGGCCTTGTGGGCTTAATGGACTCAATTAGGGTTAGAACTTAGCCACCACATCTCCATCCTACAAAATTAGGAAATTGGGGTGTCTACACCTTGGGTTAAGGGTGCTCGAAAAAGAAAAGAAAAAAATTGAGAGCATTGATCTAAGATCCAAGAGAGCCTTATGAGATCTATGGCCTTATATTGCCAAATCCCAATGAGAAAAACAAAGATTCAAAGTGATTCTGGAGTTCCATCTACGCCTCTACTTTCTCATCCCACATCATATAGTACCAAGGTAGTGTTTGGTATGTTAGAATGAGGATTGGAATGGGTTGGAATGGAATGAGAGAATTTCATTCAAATGTTTGGTACAAAATTATCTTTGGAATTATCATGGGAATGAAATTCTTTTAGGAATTAAATTCCCAATGAACGTGAGAATTCTATTCCTTCTTATGAAGTAAGGAATTTGATTCCTATGTTTATTGGAATTTAAAAAAAAAAAAAAGCACCCGCCTCTGCCCCTCCCTTGTCCACCACATCCTCCCTCCTCTTTCCTCCACCCCACTTCCTCCTCTATCGTCTGCCCCATCCTCGTCCCCTCCTTCCTCCGTCGTCCCCCAAAAATTGAGTAGTACAAGTCCATTCAGTTTAGAAGTCATCTATCTTCACACTCTTCCTTTCCAAATCTTTCTTCTACTACTTCTTCCTTCTTTCCCTGAGCAAAATGTAATTGTGACCTTGCTCTTCCTCTTGTGCTCTTGCTCTTTTCTTCCCCTAGGTTTGTTGATGGCGACGATGGAGAGCTTGATTGGGCTGGTGAATAGGATCCAAATGGCCTACATTGCCCCTTCCCTCCTCCTTCTTTCACCCCACTTCTTCCTTTGCCACCTCAGAGCGTGTCGACCTCCTCTCCTCGTCCCTCATCTGTGTTGTCTTGAGCCTCCTCTCCCTCCCTATGTCCACCATCGCCGTCGTCAATGGCCATGCCACCAACGCAAGGTTTGTGCTGGCGCTGGCGCACGACTACGTGGCAATGAGGGAGGACAAAGGGTTCCTGTACATGACCAAGATCAACATCGAGGTTCTGATGGTGGGTGTGACCATGCCGGTGGAACCCCTAGGCACGGTTCTCCAACCTACTCCAGTGTGCGGAAACACACAGGGAGATCCGATACGGTCACGGCGAAAATGGTGAATCTGGAAGAAGAGACTAGACTCGGAAACACCAAAGGGAAGACAAAAGGATAAGGAAAGAAGTCGCCACCTAGTCTTTTAATGGAAAGATGAGGAAAACCAAAAAAAACCACAAAAAGGCAGAAAGCAAACAAGATGCAAAGATGCATGTGTGATCCGTGCCTAATGGATAATGCAAGATGAATGCGGGCCAGAGAAAGGGTAAGGATTCTGGTTATGCATGGGGAAGGGGTTAGGCACCCCCATACGCCCGAAAAAACCCGATCTTTCTAGGCTTCCTACTGTCTATGGTCTGCTAAATGTATGCTTGCTTATTTTATATGCTCATGCATGAAGATGACTGAAAACATGCTAAATCAAAGTAAAGAAGTGAAATCAAAGGAGAAAAGTTAATCCGAGGGTCAAATGTAGGCATTGTCAATGCTGCTTTGTGAAATCCTCGGAACGCGTCTCGCAAAACAGCGGAAATTAGGATAAAACCGAGAAAATCAAAAAAGGGAAAATAATCCTTGTTTCGGGACCATGTCGGCTTTTGCAAGCCTTTTACTGTACGCCCTCGGGCGATGGAAAACCAAAACAAGTGAAAGCTGCGGAAAACCGAGGGAAACCTGGTAAACAAGGAGAAGACTAAGCTCGGAACATAGCTAGAAAGCGTGCACCAAACAAGGAAGAAAAGAAGGAAAAAATCGTGCAAAAAGATGTGAAAAGTATGCAAAATGCAAGTGTGAGTGCAAATCTGAAGAAGTCTAGGGGGTTTTGTGCAGAAAGCCCAAATCCGAGGAAAATCGAAGTCTGGAGGCCCAAATCATCAAGAAACACATAGGAAAACACATTCCATGCATGTATGAAGAATTTGGGGTCAGATGTGTATCCCTAGTGCAAATGAAGTTATCTAGGAGTCAGAATGCAATTTTACCACTAATGCATGCATGCAAATCAATTCAGCATAAAATCAGGGTAAAAATGCAATAAAATGTCTCAGAAATGATCTAGGAAGTTTCAGGGGCAAAATTGTCATTTTACCCTTGAAAACAGGCAATCAGAACAAAATCAATGAAGCATAGGGCTAAATTGCAAAAAACCCAGCAAACAAAGCATTCAGAAGAAATTCAGGAGCAAAATTGTAATTTTCACTGAAAGTAAAACATTCCAGAAGGAATCCAGTGAAATCAATGGGCTAAAATGCAATTAAACCATGAAAACAAGCTTCTGGAATGTTTCAAATCAAAGTTAGGGAGTTTTATGCAATTTTCACAGCAAAATAAGCCTTCTAGAAGTTTTTTGTAAAACACAGGGGCCTAAGTGCATTTTGTCCAATGAAAACATGCTTCTGGAAAAGTTTCAGAGAAGTATGAGGGCTAACTTGAAATTAAACCATGAAAAACAACTATCTAGAGAGTTTTTGAAATATGCAAGGGCTTAAATGCAGTTAAACCAGCAAAATAAAGCTTTCAGAAACATTTTTGAAAGTACAAGGGCTTATATGCATTTTTTACTATAAAAAAGAACTCCCAGAATAATTTTGAGAAAGCTTAGGGTCCTTTATGCAATTTTCAGGGAAAAAATGAACTTTCAGGAAGTTTCTAAGAAAGTGCAAGGTCCTTTTAGCAAAATGTCTGAAAGAAAATATGTTTCAAAGACTCTGGGGGCTTTAATTAAAGTTTTAAACTCAGAAAACATTACTTTAAATGTTTAGGGTAAAACATGTAATATTTTCAGTTAAAACTTTACTCGAAACATTTTAGAAAAATGATTGCAAGACCTATATATAATAAAAGGACCCAAAAGTAATTCCAGAAGGACCTATTTGCAAGAAAAGCATAAACTCTGGATTTTATTCAAATAAAACGTTTTAAATGCTTTTTAAAAAGAAAAAGAAGCGACAGTTGATCTGTGCAAGTGGCTAGCACCAAGCTCGTACTTCGAGGCCAGTCAGACCAAAGTCTTTCTGTTTGCCGCTGTTGCATCTGGATGATGATTTCCAGTTTCCAGGTAAGTCTTGATGTCATGATACCAGGGAAGCTCTGTTGGAGAATCTGCTTCTTCTACACTCATGCAATGTGCCGGGTGATCTGTGCAGGTTACTGACACCTTTACTGTATCATCCTCTGGTATAGATAACTAGGGCGTAAGTGTGGCCAGTGCATCTGCATACGCGTTCTTGGCTCTGTTCATGAATGAAAAGCGTATCTCTTCAAATTTGGCCATCAGCTTCAGAGGATGGTTGTGATATGGAACTAACTTCAATTCTTTGGTCCTCCAATTGCCATTAACTTGAGAGATAACCAACATGGCATCCCCGTGCACATGCAATCTCTGCGCTCCATGCTCTAGTGCTGCTTGCAGACCAAGGATACATGCCTTGTATTCTGCCATGTTGTTGGTGCACACAAAGGTTAGCTTCTGAGCGAGGGGGATCATCTGCCCATGCGGAGTTTCCAGCAATGCACCGATACCCATGCCTTTCCTGTTAACTGCGCCATCAAAATAGAGCAGCCACTGATCTTTAACTCGTGGAGTTTCTAGCTCTTCTTCCTCCATGGCGAGCAATATGTCTTCGTCAGGGAACTGAGTCTGCAAGGGCTGGTATTCTGGCAATGGTAAATCCACCAAGTGATCAACCACGGCCTGTCCCTTCATCGATTCCTGAGTGACAAATGTGATGTCGAACTATGATAAGAGCACCTTCCATTTGATGCATCTGCCTACCAGGGATGGCTTCTGAAACAGGTACTTCATAGGGTCATGTCGACAAAACAGTAAAACCGGATATGCCGTCAGGTAGTGCCTTAGACGATGTGTGGCCTAGACAAGGGATAAGCAAGCCTTCTCGATCGCGGTGTATTTGACTTCGCAATCATTGAACTTTTTGCTTAGATAATAAATGGCCCTCTCTTTACGGCCTGTCTCATCATGATGTCCCAGGACTGCTCCCATAGAATGCTGCGTGACTGATAGATAGAGCAATAATGGGCGCCCCGGTGTTGGAGGAACTAGAACTGGTAGCCTTGCCAAGAGTTTCTTGATCTTATCAAATGCTTCTCGGCATTCTTCGCTCCAGCGGATCTGTGCATTTTTCCTCAAGAGTTTGAAGATTGGTTCACAAATCGGTGTTAACTGGGCAATGAATCGGCTATTATACTGCAACCGCCCCAACAACCCTCAAACCTCTTTCTCTGTAGTAGGGGGAGGCATCTCGATGATGGCTTTGGCTTTGTTTGGATCTACCTCGATTCCCCTTTGACTGACGATGTATCCCAGCAATCTACCAGACGACACACCGAATACGCATTTATTGGGACTCAAACGCAGCTTGTACTTCCGTAGGCGGTTGAAAAGCTTCCTCAAACATGCAATATGATCTTCGGGCTCCTTTGACTTAGCAATCATGTCGTCCACATAGACCTCGATGTCTTGGTGCATGAGATCATGAAATAAGGCTGTCATCGCCCTCTGATATGTGGCCCCAGCATTCTTGAGCCCAAATGGCATGACTCTGTAGCAAAACACTCCCCATGGGGTGATAAAAGATGTTTTCTCCATATCTTCCTCTGCCATCTGGATCTGATTGTATCCAGAGAACCCATCCATGAATGACAGCATCTTGTGTCCTGCGGTGTTATCCACCAGCACATCGATATGTGGGTGCGAAAAGTCATCCTTTGGGCTGGCTTTGTTTAGGTCTCTGTAATCTATGCACATTTGGACCTGACCATCTTTCTTCGGCACCGGAACCACATTTGCCAACCATTTTGGATATGGAATGACCTTTAGAAAACTGACTTTGTGTTGTTTCATTATTTCTTCTTTCAGTTTCAAGAGCCACTGTGGTCGCCATCTGTATAAATTCATGCTTGACTGGCTTGACATCAGGCTTAAGTGGTAAAGTATGCACCACTACCTCGACGTCCAGCCCGACCATGTCATCATAACTCCAAGCGAAGATGTCGGCATATTCTCGAAGAAGCTAGACAAGTTCTGCTTTGACCTGTGCTGTTAGGCTGGCACTTATGCAAACTTCTTTGGCATCCTGCTCAGTGCCCCCGGTGGTGTTTCAGAATGGTCACTGTAACTTTGGTCTTCCTGTAGGCACCTCTAATGACCTCTGGTTCTACTATCTCTGAACCTACATCTGATTGCGCTTCTTCGGATATGCATAAGTTTTGATTGCCATGTTGCCTTTGCACAGCATGTACGACAGGTGGGCAGCTGTCCTCTGTTTGACTGATGTGAGTGTTGCTGCCTGGGTTCCCTCCTGAGCCTAACTCAGGATCTTTTTTTTTTTGGACCCCACTACTCTAATGGGGCCAAGCTTGGTAATGCCACCTAGACCCGCCTCTCGACTGATAGGAGATAAACTCCTCTGGTCTAGCATCTAATGATTTATTTTCCTCAAGGGTCATGATTGCAGATTGACCCGGTGTTGCTGCAGATTCTCCCTTGTCCTCTGTCATTGCTGCTTTCCCCTTCCTGCGCCTGATCTCATCCTGTGCATCCTCAGCCAGCACTGATAATTGTTCTTGAAATAAAACCTCTAAATCGCTGAGCATGTTATCCACTTGGGCCACCACGACATCTCCCTCCTCTTCGTCGGATGGGGAATCCACAATGTAAGCGCTGGTGGTCTTCAACGGTACCCCAGATACTAATTCTGGCTATACTGGCTGTAAACCTCTCACCATTGTCTGCTGCTCTGAAGTGGTTGTTTCTGATTTTGTCCCTGATGCACCCCATGCTGCTGCTGAATTAACCGACAGATCCCCCACTGACTCTAGAGGTGGTAGTGCTAACGTGGCTATCTTTGAGGACCCAGGTGATCCAGAATCCCTAACCTCCTCTTTCGAATAATAATCCTCCACGCACACCCATTCTGGTATATTGATCGGCTCAGATTCTGCAAACATGAAAGTCTGACAAAATTGCTTAAATCTCGAGGAATGATGAGCTTTCGGAACTTACAATGCCTTGCGCATCCGTCTTGTAGCTTGCGCTCGTATCCCAATCCTTCAAACTCGCGTCTTCTTTCTGCGGCAATTGGTTTTGCGATTCCCTTGCCATTCCGCCCTAGAGGTGCTCCTTTCTCTTACCCCTATCGTTGGCATAGATTCTCGACCATCAAAAAGGGATTGCCAAAGGCGGCCAAATGACTGGCACGCTCGAGAATAGGAATGAAATTGACCGATTCAAAACGGTCAACACGGTAGAGTACATCAGAGGGCCTAGAATCAACGTGTATAGTATGGGAAGAGACGGAAGAAACCGCCTCAACCTTCTCCTTTTCGAGGTTTTCCGCCATTACAACGACGATGTCATTGTCCCAGCGGAATTTGATCATGTGATGGAGGGTTGAGGGGATGACCTGATGCTTGTGGAGCCAAGGGCGCCCAAGCAGGAGATTGAAGGATGGTTCGAGGTCGCCAACATAGAACGCAACCTCGAAACGAGTAGGACCAATGATCAGAGGAATAACTTGAATCCCTAAAGCATCATGGTGCGTGTTATCAAAGGCCGTCATTCCCTTTACAGCCAGAGTAATTTCCTCCGATTTGAAGCCCACCTGCCTAGCAGTCTGCAAGGGGCAGACGTTCAAACCGACACCATTATCAACCAGTGTAAGTGGAATGCGGCCGCTCTGGTACTACACCGCAACGAATAGGGGCTGATTATGATTTGTTCCTGCCAGAAGGAGCTCAAAGCTGGAGAAGGAAATGACCTCAGGTGTGGCTATCATTCCCACCATGTTTTCCAAGGCTGAGGGTTGTATTGTTGAGGAAACGTGGGTAGCTTGGAAGACTCGGAGAAATGCTTCTCTATGTTCAGCCGAGGTGTGAATAAGGTCCCAAATGGAAATGTCCGCCTTAATTTTCTTCAGCTGGGCGGTAATGTCGGCTGCTGGTGGATCGGTTCTGGTGGTAGGATTAGCTCTGGTGGTAGTTTCCTCAGGGATTAGACCAAGAATGTTGGCTCTAACTTGGTTAGATGAGGCCATGGGCTGACTAGTCTTGTTTCCTAGGGCTGAGGCCTTGTATACCCTTCCTAACCGCGTTACCTCTGCGCACATTTCGGCAGTGTAACTGTAGGGCATGTGGTGGGTGTCCTGTGTCAGGTTGATAACCACAGGAGCACGGGCTCTTAACTCTATAGGGATTGGTGCTGGCAATGAGGGTTCTGGCACTTGGTGGGCCGGGTTTTGCCTGGGTCTGGCTAACAAACAGACTGTTGGTGGGGCAGATTGCATGGTGGGCTTGGCAGCCGCACGCCTCAGTCGTGCAGTCAACTGAATCATGTTCATAGAAGAATTAACAGTATCAAGGAAAGACTGACTTAGTTGATAAGAAATGGGCTCAGAAACATCATGGATGAGGCGAGAAGGATCAAAAGGTTCGTCCTCATCCGAAGATAGGAAATGGACTCTCGAAGTCCCTGGTGCGTGCTCAGGCAGGGGTTGGCTGACTATGTTGCCTGATGTGGATGCAGATGCGTGCAGTGTTCGTGCAGCGGGCCCAGTCTCTGCCCCTGAGTGTTAAGGGTGATGACCTTACAGTCAATCAAGTCCTGAATAGCATTCCGGAGTGTGTAGCAGTTGTCCGTGGGATGCCCGACGGTTCTATGGAAATTGCAGAATAAATCTGCCTTAAACCACAGAGGAAGTGGATTTGTTGGCGGGCGGATTTCGGGAAGCCTCAGTAGTGACGCTACTTTAGGCAAAATGACACTCAAAGGCTCAACCAGAGGAGTGTGGTCCTTCTTAGAGCATGGAGGTCCCTTGGATCCTGAGTAGCGCCCTTGCCTCGCCAGTGCTGGCTGGTAGACCGGTTCCGCGGTGGTTGTGATCTGTGAAGTGCGTGGTGCCCTAGGTGTAGGTGCATAAATGACTTGATTACGAGCTGGCAGGTTCACCACATTCGCTGGCATAGCAGGAGCTCCCACATACGCCACAACATTCTTAGCAGACTCCTTCTTTCAGCCAAATCCAGTGTTAGGTTCGTTGTGGCCATTGTTAGTGTTACTGGATCCACCAGAAGCCATCGTCTGCTTGGAAAATGCTGCAAGTGCAGGGAAGCTTCCGCTATTGAGTGAACCTTCTACGTAGGTGCCAGCTTTAATCTGGGCAGAGAAAGTGGTGACAGGCTGAATGCTCAGCAGGGCCCTAGTGGCTGGCTGTGCTCCTCGAATAATGATTTCGATAGACTCCTCGTCAGAGGGTCTATCGCGTACTTGAGAAGCGAGGGCTCACCAGTGCCCGACGTACTCTCCGAATGGCTCGTGGGGCTACTGCCTGGTTGCGACCAGGTCCTCGCACTTTGGGACCATGTCGAGATTAAAAGAGTACTACTCCTGGAAAGCTTGACTCAGATCGTTCCAAGTCTTGATGGTGGGCATATCCAGCGATGTGAACCACTTCAAAGCTGGACCGGTGAGACTCTTCTGGAAAAGGCGAATAAGAAGCCACTCATCTTCCTGGAGCTGAGCGAGATCGCCACAGTACGCCCTCAGATGCGAAATCGGGCAGCCTTTCCCGTTGTACTTCTCGAATTCCAGGATATGGAAGTTCGGGGGGAGTATCGCCTCTGGAAAGTAACAGAGGTCCTGCAATGAGAAAGACTGGCAGTCCCCGCCCTGCACTTGTCGGAGAGCTTTCTCTAGGTCGTTCATCCTGGCGTAAAGTGCATTAGGCGTTGCTTCTGATATTGAGTGTGTAGCTGGGGCGGGTCCCGCATACGCTGTATCTAAAGAACCCATGTGCTCCTCCAGATCTATCATCTCGCCACCTGGTGCTGTGGCGTGATGACCAGTGTTCCCATGCGTGTGTGCCAGTGGTGGAGTGTATGCCGATGCCTGAACCTGATGCACGGGTAAAGAGATGTTATGCTGTGTGGTGCATGCAGTTGTGTGTGGGAGCAACAACTGCTGAATCGGTATGGTCGGGTTCGTAGGCTGATGTACTTCGGCCAGCTCGAGAGGCTGACCACCAGATGGCGGAGGAAGATGCTGTGCATGCTGTGGATATGAAGCTACTATCAAAACAGCAGGAAACTGTGGCGACAGCTGCAGAGGTGCAGTGACTGGTACTACACGAACAACTTGAGTAGGTAGAACAGGATCCTCGGGAACAGGACAGACAGGCACTGTTAGGGTGGAATCCAAGGAGAAGGCCATGCTCTGCAGCCTCTGAGCAAGGGCCAGAAGCTGCTGGGACTGAATGGTGGCGGATCAACAGAAGCATAGGGCACTGTCAGATCAGATACCCTAGAAGCTATTACAGTAACCGCCTCCGTTGCGGGCTCCAAACTGATGAAGGTCTACCAGTGTCCCGAAACCGGAGGATGAGGAGCCCCAGTTGCTGGGAAGAAGCCACCATGGAGCGATGGAGTGGTAAATGATGTCAAGGCATGGGAATGAGGAGAGGCAAAAGTAGAAAACCCCTCTAGAGCAGCAGGTGTAGAAGTCTCAGAAGCTTGCTGGGCCATGAGGGACCGTGAATGGGTAAGGACGGGGTTGCGATTGCAAATAAAAGGACGACGCCTACGAGGAGCTATTGTCGAAAGCGACGAAAGCTTGGGAACAGACAATCGAGAACGATACCTCAAGAATGAGGTCACAGAAACGAACTCCTAGGCTCAGACCTAGGAACTCGCACAGAACTCAATTCCTGACAAAAGGAAAAGAAACCCTAAGTGTCAGTAGAAAAGAGAGAGAAAAAAGACAGGACAACACAAGAAAACAAGTTAGCTATGCAATTATTTGTTAGGGTGGCATGAATGGCACACATGCACATGAATGCTACTAACATGCTCTCTCTCACCATGCATGTCCGACATGTGGCTGACCACGTGGAACGCTCTCATGGGTTTGGGTTTTGACTCAGGTCAGAAAGTAAGGTCCTTGCTCTAAATCCTGGCCAAAGCTCAGGCAGTGAACGAGTGGTGCGTTAGTGGACTCGTCTCTTGCAGTAGCATGGAGTTGTACCCTCTACTAGCACTGACATGACCCCAGACAAGAGGGGACGAACTAGCAACACACTCTACGCCAAAGCTATAGAACGGGCTGCCAGAATTGTCCTTCGCAAACTGTGGGTAGACTTAGAGGAGAAGATGCATGCCCTATATGATCAAACATGCGATATGCTTTGTGTATTTTACTTGTGTTTTATTAAACCAGAGGGGATGGTGATCGTTCGTCTCTAGTTAAGCCTTATTAATTGTTCTACTAAGTTTGTGTGTTTTAACCAGAGGGAATTCATGAGCAATTGTCTCTAGTTACACCTTACTTAATTTGTTTGTCTGAATTTGTGTGTTTTAACCAGATAGGGGGGTAAACAAGTCTCTACTCTCCTAATCATGGCAAATTCTAGAAGAAAGGGGAAAAACACACAATTTGCATCCAAAAAAGTCAAGCAAAGGCGTAAACATGG
>JAMKQA010004100.1:0-15050 GCA_024699735.1 Posidonia australis | reverse complement strand
CGACGACAACAATAATCACAACGACAACAACCATGGTGGAATCAACCTAGGCAACAACAACAACGTTAACGAGAAAGGGAGAAAAGAAGAAATGATGAGAGGAAGAAATGAAGAGGAGCACAGGAAAGGGAGAAAGAAAGAGTGGAAGAGGAGCATAGGAAATGGAGAAAGGAAGAGAGGTACAAAGCAATAAATGAACAAGGAAAGAAGAGAATGTGAGATGAGGAGGAAGGAAAGAAAGGAAGAGGACTCGAGTCGACGTAGAAAAGGGAAGAAAGGAAGAAGAGTCTAGAGAAAGGAAGAAAAGGAGAGGAAGAGGATTTACAAGGAGGTACATATGTAATTTAACTATTTATAGAATTTAACTTTTACAAATAAAATCTTTACTTGCCAAACAATATTTTTATAAGTAACCTAGAACTAAGCTTCTATACAAACTCTTAAAAGCCAACTTCTAGAAAAAAAAACTCAAAATCTCACTTCTACATTTAGGAGGTTCCAAATGGGGCCTTGGAATAACTTCAAAACAAAAATTACTATTCCATTTAATTGCGTAAAAATCGAAATAAACTCAAAATAGGAATTTCTATTCTGATTTACTTATTCTAGAATAGCTATTTCATGAGAAGGGTGAAGTAAAGTTATTCTGCTAAATTATTCTTATACATGGATGTATACAGTATGTTTAGTTTTTGTTTAAACATTAATACATATATAATAGATGTATACATGTTTTAAATTAGATGTATACATGAAAAGGAAAAAAAACAATTGAATGACTCTTACTCCTACATGATCAACAAACATTAGACAACAACCATTCCTCACTTGGAGTTAGAGAACCCCTAGCCATAGGCTTTCTTGCTCGCCGATCGAGCCAATATCAACAGTAGATCGATGTTGTAGAACATTTGATCGTTGTAGTCTTCAGTCGCCTCAAAGATGTGATGGTGAAGAAGGCACCCTCCTAGACCATTCACCAGAAGCACTTGTGTAACTCGTTGTGGGGTTTGGAGCTTCTATAATCGCCTCTTAGGCCAGTTGACCCCTCCTTCCTGTATGGATCTCCTATTCATTTCTCTCACCCCTCTCCTCTTTTTTCTCCCATATCTTTTCCAGGAAGGTCTTCTTCCTCGTTGGCTGCTTAGAAGGTCAGATCCCTCAGGACTTCTCACAGAAGGTCTTCTTCCTCATCTACAGTGGCAAGAGTCGGTAGATCTCCTTCTATTGTTTCTTCTTCGTCTGAGTCTCACTCTCCCTTGGTGGAAAAAGCTTGTACTTTGTGTACAAATAAGAGAGCTAGTAGATTCCCTTTCCTTGTTTCTTCTCTCTCTAATATCTAGGCTACATCTGGACTCTCTGGACTATCACCTACTAGTCCTGTGATTACAGGCTCCCTATCAACCTACTTAGGCTATATATCACCTTATTTTAAGGATGTCGATGGATTGTCTTAAACTGGTGGCTCGAATGATTCAACTGCCACCAGCGATTCTATTCTTAGGGACTCAAGTTTTCCTTCCCTAGTGATTGATTTCGAAGATAAGCACTTCTCTCCCTCAAATCTAGGTCCTGTGGCGAATATGGTCTCCAATGCTACTAATATTTCTGTCTACACGTCTATTCCAGACTTTAGCCTAGGAATGTATCAACCCCTATCTCCTTCGTCTGAGATAGATCAAACTTTCACTGATTGCGGTTTTACTGAGAACTTTTCCAATCACGGTAGTTGTCTCCCCTCGCCTCTTTTTAAAGTTGTTCAGATGGAGAGCCCTACACCTGCTTCATTAGCACGTCAATCTACCCTTCTTAGAAGGGAGGTCACCTACCATGTTTCCATAGTTGCATCCTTGGTGATATCACCTGTCGATGGTTAGGTTACCTCCACCATCAAGGTGGAGGATTTCCACTGAATCCTTTCGAATCCTGCCATTAATTGTGATGAGAACTCTTTGTCACATGCATCCTTTGCTATTAGCCTTGGGGAGCAGTGCAAGATTTCGAAATCTAATGTATTAAATGCTAAACGTGTGCTTGAATTTAAAAAAAGGAATTCTTTTTGTGTTGGTAGGTTTTATCTTAGGAAGCCCAAGCGACGCTGATTCCCTCGCTTCAACCCTTTGCCTTCTTCGATGGCACCTTACATCTCTTCGACATTTAATAGCACTCAAAATCACTTCCTTCCATTGGTGGCCTTCTTGGAAAATAATAATGAAAATTTTGGTCATTATGGTCCAGGCCATGTATCTGGGACCTTCTTTCATCCATGGATACCTTCTCCTCTCCTTGATGATAGTTGGTCTCATGTCAAGTATCGCCACACCAAATCTGATCTAATTGCTTTCTGTACTTGCACTGGTAGGTGCTCTAATTGCGGGTTGCGTGGTCATCCAAGAAACCAGTGCAAGTTTAAAGGATTTTGTTTTAGATGTAAATCACCCTCACCCTCGGTTGCGGTTTATAAATTTTTTTAATGCTTGTCCTCTTCCCGTTGACCTATCCCCTCTATTTGTCATAACTCTCCCTCCCTCCTTGCCATTCCTCCTTTGAACTCATTAATGACTGGTTATTCTCCTAAACAACAAATAGTTATACCACCATTGGATGAGATTTACAACCATATGGACTTCCTCTTTTCCTATGTTGTGGTAAATACTAACTATTGCAACATTTTTACGGTGGAATTGGCATCTTAATTACTCACGCATTGACCATAGCAATAGGAGTGGTAGATCTTCAAAATCATGGATTCTAAGTTCTTGGTGAAGTTCCCCTCGTTCTCTCTCCACAATGAGGCTCTGACATCCAATTGGACCACCTCTTTTGGTATTCGCCTTTATTTTGTCCCTTAGTTTTCTAATATTAGCGCCGTCTACACTATGGAAGATGAAGGTCTTTGGCTTCAAATGGAAGGCAGTCATTATCATCTGCGGAGCGTTATAACGATCTAAATTTGGAAGTAGTGTTTTGGCCAAATATTTCATGTGAAGTTTTGGTGTGTTGGATGTTAAGGGCTTTAAGGTCCAACATTAGATGTGTTCTCGATTGTGTCTTACGCTTGGATTGTGGATTTCTAACTTTCTTGGTGTTTTGTGGTTGTGGTGCTGTGCTGACCCTTGTGGAAGTCTTGAGAGTTTGCTTTGATTTGTGGAAGTTTGTTGGCATGCTCTGGTGACTGATCTCTGTTTGCACGAGCCACGTGAATGGTGAGTGGTCACGTGGTTTGGTTTCTTACCCATGGCTTTATTCTTTCTCTTCTTCTTCACAAGGCCCCACTCCTCCTTCCCCTTTTTCTTATTCTTCTTCCTCTTCTCCTTCTTACTTCTTCTTCTTCTTCTTTCCTGAAGAGAGGGAGCGAGACAGAAGAGAGAGAGACAAGAGAGGGAAAGACAGAGAGAGATGATCGTGAGAGGGAGGAGGAAGAGGTTGCTCTGCCACTGTCACCATCCCGAGGAGGAGCCCCAAAGCTGTGGTTAGAGGAGGAGGAAGTTGCACTGTTGTCACTCATTGCCATCGCGTCGTCGTTGGAAGTACACACTTCTTAGGCTTCTCCTTTTATTAGTCAATGTGACTCCTAGGAGCATGTTAGTATGTGATTGTGGTGTGTGGTTGGTTGGAGAATTTATTTGCCATTTATTGTGGTTTTTAGGTCATTAATGGCGGTCATTAAGTTTTAGGGTGAATAATACCCTTATGTGGCTTTTTGATGTTTTCTTGAGCCACTGACAACGAATCGCTGTGATTCTTGTTCTAAATCGTAGATCATCTTGAAATCTTCATTTTGGCATGTGGCTAAAGTTTTGCAGTTGTTTGTGTGTGGTTTGGTCTTTGTTTCCATTTTTGGGACGTATTTTGAGTCGATCTGTTTCAAGTTTTGTGTTCGATAAAATCGACATGTCAAAATTATTTCAGTGTATCGATCTTACTATCAATTTCCCTTAATCCCAAAAATCGATAAATCGATTGGCTTACGGGACACTGGCCTAAGACCAATTTTAGGTATACTAAAATGGATCGGTATACTGAATGGGTTCTCTAGTTTGAGTCCAAAATCCAGGTTCGATCAACCATTGGATTTTAGTCTACCCAACCTGACCCTAAACCTATTCTTGAGTGTTTTAGTTTGGATTTCTGGGTTAGTTTATATTGTTAATTAATAGGTTGACCTTGTAGGTAATCTTGGGATATAAATGATTAGGAAAATCATTAAAATGGTTTTAGGGATGGCCTAAAATGAATTAGTAAGAAATCCCTTGTGTTGTAGGCAAAATAAAAGACTATATAACTTAGAAATGCTAAGTCTCCCCTCTTAAAGGTTTAGATGAACTTTAGGATTAATGATTAACCTTAGGATTAGATGTGGGCTTGGTTTGGCTATGGTGTGGTGCCTTGAATTAAGTATTCAGTGGCACCAATTGGGTGTTTAACACTGAGTTGGTTGTGGCTCTTGTGAGACACAAGCCAGTAGGCATCTTACACTTTGGCACCAAAACTTAGAATTCTAGGCGTGATTTTGTGTGACTAAGAGATCTAAGCACCTGGCCAACCTTCCAGGATAGAAAATATCTCTACGGTTATGAACTGCTTGCTTAGAATGAGGTCTACGTATTGTATAGTTCCTTATGAGTAATTCTTATCCTAGATGGTGCTTTGGCTTTGTCCTTATTTTGAGTAGAGTTTTTGGGGTATATGAGTTTAAATAGTTTTAAAATAATTTTGGAAAAATGGATGTTTTAGGAATGGTATTCTTAAGGTTTTGGAAAGGTTTTTCTCGAGATCAAGAGACCTAAGCTTCCGACCGACTTTCAAGGACAGGTGATACGTTTGGAGTCCTGAATTGTGGCTTAGAGTGAGGTTCGAGTGTTTTGTATTTTGCATGGGACTAAGAAACCAATGCTCTCAATCGACCTTTAGGGAAAGGTGATTTCCCAAGGGTCGTGAGCTGCTTGCTTAAGTTGAGGTCCATATAGTTTTGCTAAGTTTTGTGGGTTGTGGTTCTGGGTACCTGTAGACACCCCGATTTTGAGGTGGCTCATAGGTAAACTCTCCAGATGTTGCTTTGGATGTGGGAAGCTCAACTACTTCTGAATCCTATTTGACATTTTTAACTAGTCAGAGATCATTGCACAAACCGACCACAAGTCTATGTCCCAATTAGCAATTCAGACAGCTAGTAGAGAGCACCAATGTGGAGCACCTGACTGGAGCATCAAGCAGGAGCACTATAGTGGCGCACCTAGCTGGAGCACCAAGATGGCGCACCTAATCAGAGCACCATCCTTGCACATCAAGCTAGCGCACAGTCACTTTTCAGGGTGCTGGCTACTGGCTTTCCATCTCCCGTGCTTGTAACCCTCGCCAACAGATATTCCCTGCGAATCTACGCCAGGCTCTTCGTTTGCGAGGCTGTCTGCATCCCATGGGAGTTACCCTTGTGGAGCTCTATAAAAGGACCTCCATTGGCAACCATTTGGCACACTTGGTTAATCCTAAGCAAGCTATCCACTTACTCCAGCAAGTCTCTCTCGTTTTCTTGAGAATATCTTGGCCTTCTAGAGCATCTCCAGCCTCCCCAAAGCAACAAGGAAGTATTATCTTGAGTTTTCTAAGAAGGAACACCTTGGGCAAGGTAGGTTCATCTCCCATCTTTTACTTTTAATCCTAGTTCTTACACTGATTAAAGTATGTCATGAACTTCATAGATAATCTGATTTTATGCTGCAAACTTGTTTTTCATCTCTATTTCTTTCACATAGAGAATCATGATTCATGTACTCATATGCTAGGAAATCAGCAGCCAATATGCCTTTTATGTGTTTATCATTTGCATGAGATTATTGGCCTTATTAACTCATACATATTCTTTAGAATCCTAAGCATGTATGCAGTCATCACATGATTTGAAACTAGTGATAAAAGACTTTCATTTGTTTGTGTCTCATCATGTTTCAATCTCTTATCGTCTGTATAACTGATCTGGGTTAAGGAAAAAATCATTGATCTCTGAGATCTAGAACAGATTCTAAATCAGACAGTAGTCTGATTCAGGGTTTCTGGGGAGAACCACTCTGGCACACCAAAGTAGTACACCAGAGTGGCACACCTTACTAGAGCACCATTCTAATGCACCAATCTGGTCAGAGAGTAAATCACCCTGTTTGCATCATAATCTGCATGGATTCTCGGATGCTTTTGACTTTGATTTTCCTGGTGTTGATTCTCTGATATTATATGTCTTTGCATGCATGTTTTCAGCTTAAGATGATACTGTTTTTAAGACTTTTGCACTTTGCATATTTGGCTCATCGCTTAAATCTGGTAGGCTGATTGCCCCATGGACTCCTATATGGAGATTCTTATGCATCAGTCCATGATCTTGATAGTATGGCTGATTCTTGTTGTCTTTATTTAGCATAAAAATGGTGTGATCTTGTGTGAGGCATATCGTCTTTGAGCACAAGATCCATGTTATCTGTTCATGCTTGGATTTTCATAGATATTTAAGTTGCATTTTTGAGTTTACAAGGGCTTTGCATTGTATGATATTCTGGAATCCATCATATTACATGATATTGCACTGCATGGCATTCTGATTTTTCCCTGGCACATTTTCCTGCACCAAGTAGAGCATATAGGTGGCGCACTAGACTAGAGCACTAGTCTGGCGCACCACACAGGTGCGCCAGCCTGTTTTCCAATGGCACACAGCAGCTTTTCGCATGGTTTTAGCATGTTTTCTCGTATGGAGTTGCTTTTGGTTTTCTCTGCTTGTCTTCCTCGATATATCAGGAAGACCCTATTCTATTTTTAGCCCTTTCCATGCATGGTAGATCATGTTTTGCATATAGAAAAGCATGGATAAAAATCACTCGATGTTGTTAGATCTTTTGATCATATTCGGGCAATATCCTTGTACCGAGGCCTGACCCATTACATAGGTGACATTTCTGAGCATTAGGACACACCCTACAACCCATGCACTCCAATTTAGCATAAGACACCACTCACTTAGCATGGCATTGCATATCGCCCTCAGGCTACAGGAAAGGCTGAAAAGCCGACATTTCATACAAGTAAACGAGAAACCCATAGAAAAACCAATTTTTTGGGAGCACGAGGGTGCCTAATACCTTCCTCGTGCATAATAGGGATCCTTGCCCAATTTCTGGTTTATGAAGACCTTTTCCATTGGCTTTATTGCATGATTTGAATGTTTTAAGCGGTTTTCCTCGTCTTCCGTTTTTAAATAGACTAGGTGGCGACTCCTGCATTTTATCATTATTTTTATTATTTTTGCCGTGACTTTGCCGATCCTCATGCATTTGGCCTTCCGTGCCATTCCCGAGGCTGTCGCCGACATGGTTACAGGAACTGGCGACTCCGTTGGGGATAACCAAATCCCAGCTTTTGTCTTGGGTTTCTCGTTTACTTTGGCTTTTCTCCTTGCTTGCTTATTTCTTTGCTTCGCTTTGCTTGTCCCTTTATAAGTGGTGTCTTTCTTACATGCATGCCTTTTGTATAATGGGTGTTTCCTTTTTACACATTTGCTATGTCACCACTGTTGCACATAACCTGCACATGCTTTTGTTTGTTAATTCATGGCTGATTTGCATGTTTATTTCCCTTCTTGTATATGCCATGTTTAGGAGATTAGAGACATGTTTGCTCTCCCCATTTGGTTATTGAAAATATAAAAACCAAAATCAATAAAACATAAGGCAAACTAGTGACAAATTGCAAATTTTCCCCAACTGTTTAATAAACTTGCAAGTAAAAGACTCAAAACATACTTTGCATTCATCATATAGGACATGCATCTTCTCATCTCCTGAGTCTGCTTATACAGTTTGCGAAGGACATTTCTCGGTGTCTCATCCTATGGCTTTGGCATGGGATGAAATATCGGGTGTGTCCCCCCTTGTCTGGGGTTTTGTCGATGTTAGTAGAGGGTACAGCCTACTGCTTTGGCAGAGGACGAGGCCTTGAACGCACCACTCGTTCACTACCTAAGCTTTGGCTGGGATTTAGAACAGGGACCTTAATCTTTCTAACCTTGAGTCGGAGACCTATTCACCCCTGTGTGAACCTGGAGTAGACGGCTTGGTAGGACACCCCTAGGTTGCGAGGGAGCGCATACTAGAGGCATTCATGCATTTTGCACCTCATACCACCATAAACATTGCATCTTTTCTAACATGTTTGTTTATGTGCATAGAATTCTTGTCAGCGTGCGAGTTTCCTTAGCCTGAGCTCGAGGTTGTCCTTTCGCTGACACCTGGCGCGACTCGATTCTCGACCACGTCTCCCGAGTTATTCGTCACTTTCGACGATAGCTCATCCTAGGATCCGTCCTCTTATTCCCAGCCACAGTCTGATCTGTACCCGCTCGCGATCCGCTATGGCCCAGCATGCTAGCGAGCCTTTTTCCCCTACTGTTCAGGAGGAGGTCCCCATTTCGGTGTACCCTTCCTTTGTTTTTGCCCCTGTTGTCACTACTGCCTCCACTTTCGCCCTAGCTTCCGGAGGACCTCTGCCACCTCAATTCCGTGTCCCTGTGGCTACCCCGCCTTCGGGATCTCCACCTGCTTGGTCTTTTGCTACTTTTGGGGCCTCAACAGTTGAGTCTATTCCTGTGACCCATTTGCATGCTTCATTTGCTACTCCTCCTTATGGCTATGTGTTTACCAGCCCTCCTCTGATTGCAGCTGTCTCTGTAGTAGCCACCCCCCAGTTTGGGCAGCTAGGATCTCAGCTTCCTGACTCCTCTTCCCCTGCTTTGCCTCCATCCGTTGGAGCCATCGATGATGATCCCATGACTGCGCAACTACAACACATGTCGGCCCTCGCCCAACAGTTGCAAGGATTGGTACTAGCACTCCGGCCCTTCTCAGCTTTATCCTTCCCGACTCTCGAATTTCCTTTGCAACCGACACTAGGATCACAGTTTGCACCCACTGCACCACCCCCACAGCTGTCGCCATCCCTCGTCTCTCCAGTGATAGGGGTGTCGACATTGTCTATTGCAACACCGCCACAACACTCGCCACAGCATGCCTCTTTACTACCTGGTGGTCAGCCATCTCGGCTGACGGGAGCACACACCGTGAGCATTGTACCCAAGGTCGTTCCCGTCCAACAGCTCTTGCTCCGACATTCTGCACCTACTGTAGCACCACCCCATGCATTATCCTCACCCTTGTACCAGACACAAGGTTCATCTTTTGTCCCACAACACACAACACCCATGCACGGGTACACTGGCCATCCTGCCGTAGCACCAGACGACAGATTGGTGGATCCGGAGGAGCCCTTAGGGGCGACCCATATAGTGTATGCAGCACCCGCCTCAACTGCACAATCTACAACTGCAGTAGCTCCAGATGCTCTCCTTGCGAGGTTGAATGATTTGGAGCGCACTCTCCGACAAGTGCAAGGTGGGGACCGCCGGTCCTACCAATTCCAGGACCTCTATTATTTTCCAAAGGTGACTCTCCCTTTGAACTTTCAAATCCTGGAGTTCAACAAATACAATAGTAGGGGCTGCCCGATTTCCCATCTCAAAGCCTATTGCAGAGATCTCGCCCAGCTCCAAGCAGACAAGAGATTGCTCATCCGCCCGTTCTAGAAGAGTCTGACGGCGCCCGCGTTGAAGTGGTTCACTTCCCTCGACATGGCTACCATCAAGACTTGGGACGACCTTACCCAGGCGTTCCTCGAATAGTATTTCTTTAATCTTGACTTAGTCCCAAAGCAGGGGGACTTAGTCGCTCTCAAGTAGAGGCCCCAAGAAACATTTGGGGAGTATGTTGGACATTGGCAGTCCTTGGCTTCGCAGGTCAAAGATAGACCCTCCGACGAGGAGTCTATTGAGATCATGATCCGAGGAGCACAACCAGCAGTAGGGGCTCTGCTCAGCATTCATCCAATCGCCACCTTTTCTGCATTGCTTCGGGCGAGTGCCCGTGTTGAGAGTTCACTGCGCGGCGGTAGTTTTCCAGCACTCTCTGCATTTGCCAAGCAAGCCACTTCCTCACATAGTGGCGCTAGCAGCAGCAACAACAACAGCAACCACAATGCCAATCCACCCCGGAGACGAGATCCCTCCAAGGATACAGTTTCTTACATTAGATCCCCTACTGCACCGGTAAATGTCCATCTGCCCCTCAGTATCAATTAGTTTATGCACTCACGTCCACACCTAGACCACCTCATGCACCACACATCACTCCCACTGCCACTCCAGTTTATCCTACCCCTCAAGTGGTGGTGCGTCCGCCATTGGCACATCCGCAGCCAAGGTGGCAACGCCGTGACAGGCGCCACTACACCCCTTTAGTGGAACCGTTGAGCATGGTATTCCCTAAAGTCACATCCCTTCTGAGGCTGCCTGAGGTGCACCCGCCACCAAGTCCGCTTCCTGCCTGGTATAATGCGAACGCATTCTGTAATTTCCATTGGGTCGTGGGTCACTCGATGGACAATTGTCTCATATTAAGGAACGCGATCCAGGACTTGATTGACCAAAAGGTCATTGTGATTAACACACAGGCGGTAAGCCCCGCGCCCACATCAGCAGCCGCACAAGCACCACCAGCACAACCCAATATAGTTAGCCAACCATTACCTCAGCGTTCAGCCCTAGGAGCAGCAGGCCCCTCTAGAGTCAATTCCATTTTTTCTTGTTGATTCTATCTAATCTTTTATTCGTCCTGCTGTTTTTATGCCAGTTGTATTTATCCTTCCTCGGTGGATCCGAGGAGTCTTTAGTTTAATTCGTCCTACCGTTGAGCCAGTCTTTGCTCTAACTTCAAACCCTTTGGTTTTCTGTATCGTGTCAACCGATTTGAGCTAGTTAATCTCATTCCCGCTCTTGAGTTTGTCAGCCACTTGGCCGTTCACAACAATCCTTGCCTGATGGTCGAAAAGAGGTGTCGCAACTGGGGATATGAGAAAGGAATCCCTTGGGCGATACGACCAAGGAATCGTCGAGTCGATCAAGGTGGAAGAACGAAGAGAGTACGAAGGATTGGGATATGAGCGTCGATACCAGCAGAAAAGATCGTCGCGCTTTGGTAAGTCCCCCAAGATGATCATTTCCCGCGATTTAACTAACTTCACCAGTGCAGGCATCTGGAATCCAAGCCAGAGTTTGTTCATAGCCTAAATGACACAATCACTAGCAGTTTGGATTTTTCCAAAAGAGTCCTATGAGGAAAATGATCAGTCAAAGTCAGACAAGTGAGCAGTTCTAGAGTTGTACAATGCTGTCAGAGTCAGAACAGTTGGCAGTACATCAGGCAGCGGCAGTACATTATCTTGATTAGAAGGCAGACTCAGAAAGCCTGACAGATGATACAGCTTGAGATCTGGACAATTTGTTCCAAGAATAATCGGAGGTGCTCATGGAGGACTTAGCAGAGCACGACAGAATCAGAAAGGGAAAACAGTTCTTTCACCACTACAGCCTGAATCACCAAGACCAAGCTTCAAGAATAGGAGAAAGTTTTCGCAGGACCGATTATCATCGCCCATCAGTGCCCCTAGTTGGAAAAGTAATACCAGTGATCGTCGGTCACTCCCGAGCCTTGCAATACATTCAATTATAGGCCATGCATCGCTATGTTTCTTGTCATATGCATTGTACTTTCTTTTCATTTACACTGTAATCATAATATGAAACATTGGCATAACCATTGCCCAATGAGGAAAATCGGAAAGCCAGCTTGCTTAGAAAGAGTTTTGATCCTCCTCACGTGTTGCTACCTGTGTGACTTAGGGAGTGAGGGAGCCAGTATTCGTGGGAAAGTAGACAAAATGTACAAATTCCTATGGGGCCTATACCTCCAGAGGGAGAAAAAATGATAGGTTGTGAATGAGTGTGAGCCAATAAAAACGTAAACTTCGGAGCACAAAAGAAATAAGAAGATAGAAGTTGCAGATAGAAGTCGGCTCCAATGAGAGAGGCATGCAAGACGACTCTATCCCTATCACATAACTTGGAGAGGAGTTGAAGTGTACACCTACCAAGCCCATATGTTCAAAGGGACTAGCCACCCCTTTTACATCAAAAAGAAGAAAAAGCAGTCACCCCTCAGCTTAGGTGTTTATTACCTCCAAGTAAGGGATAGGGTAAGTCAACATGCCGTTGAGGGAGTAAAAGAAAAATGAATTATTGAGAAAAGTAGGTGTAGGGCCCTAGGAATTTGGCATGGAGCCATTTTACCCCGAAAGCCCATTGGTTGAGTGAGAGCCACCATAAACCCAGGGATCCTAGTAGCACCAAGTGAGTCGAGGACACAATCTAATTCCTTGTAGCAGGCAATGAAGGCTTCCTCGGTACTGAGGTTTTATCTTCCATAAACCATGCATAAATCTCGCTTCCATTTTATAAGTATTGCATAAATCATTTGACATTCAACATTTTCGATTACACCACTTTTGCATTTTGCATCGCTTTGCAAGGTGTTTGTCCACGTTCCAATCAGGGGCATGCCAACTACCTTTTGAGTCGGAATTGTGGCAAAAAAGGATCTTCAGCTAAGGGTATGTTAACTGCTCTTTGGTTGAGAGCAGGTCTTTGACTAGGGGCATGCCAGCTGCCTTTCTAAGTCAAGAAGATCGTAGGGACAGTACTACTTTTGGGAGCATGCAGACGAGGCTTCTCGCAAGAACTTTAGGATAAGCCTGTCAGTTCACAGAAGCATAGTCGTCACGGCACATGAAATTGGCTAGTGACATGCATGGCAATAGCCTGCAGACCCATCGGACTTCTTCCAAGGCAAAAGCAAGCTCTGTTTGCCTGAAGCGAAAGGCATGGAAAGTGGGTTACCAAAATCTAGCCATAGCGCATAACAAGTGTCAGTTCAATTCAACCATAGCAATATTCAACAATGAAGAGGACATGCTTCTAACCCGTAGTTGCTCACGGTCCTCAGCAATTAGTGCACCAATCAATGTTTGCAGAACATCAGAACAGTACTTTGGTGTCACCATGGTTAGATGCCCAGGCAGATATGATTTGGCAATCATGACAGTTATCCAGTGGGCCCAATCATACACCAGCAATGCAAATAATGTTATTTCCAAAAGTGCAAAATGGTCAAGAAAATTGTGTTTTGACCAACCGCAGCTTGCATATGAACAACAAAGTGTAAAATGTCAAGAGAATGAATGCACAAGTCTTCAAAAATTCACCAAGTGGGGTAATTTGTAGAATACCCCTTGACAACGTGAAATTTGCAGAATAGCCCACAAAGGGTGCGACAAATCACATTTGAGCAGAAATTTGCAAGCACTTAGAAGAATTTCAAATATCAGCAGCACAGTAGCAATACAACCAATGGAGCTTTGCCATATCAAGCTAATTTGCAATAAGGCCCCTTCAGTTTCGATAAATTGCAGATATGCCCCAACCTTTTGCGAAATTTGCAAACAAAGCCAATTTAGATCGGCACTCCAGCAAGGTTCCTTCAAAGGATATTGCACATGCATCTCAGCAAAAACTCTGGTTTCCGTGTCATAGAGCCAACAGCGAGCACAATTGCAGTTTTGCCCTGCACAACTGAGCCAACTTCCTTCCTAGGGGACAATCCAGGGATCATCGTTTTTCTTTTTTGGATTCTCATTCCGGGTGGATGAGATCCTTCTATCCCTTCTTTTCGGAATTTCGTAGGCAGGAGATCCTTTTGTTTGACCTTTGACCAGGCGATCAAGGTCCTTTCCTTTTCTTTCCTTGGATTTTCGCGGGCACGAGATCCTTTTGTTTGACCTTTGACCGGGCAGTCAAGGTCCTTTCCTTTGCTTTCCTCGGATTTTCGCGGGCGCAAGATCCTTTTGTTTGACCTTTGACTGAGCGGTCAAGGTCCTCTCCTTTGCTTTCCTTGGATTTTCGCGGGCGTGAAATCCTTTTGTTTGACCTTTGACTGGGCGGTCAAGGTCCTTTTCTTTGGATTTTCGCGGGCGTGAAATCCAGCTGTTGACCATTTCACCAGGCGGTCAAGGTCCTTATCCTTTTCCTTGGTTTCTGATCGAGCGGTCAGAGTCGACCTTTGGCCGAGCGGTCAAGGTCATTTCTTTTCTTTTTCCTCGCGAGCGCGAGATCCTTTTCTTTGGCTTCTGACCGGGCAGTCGGAGTCAACCTTCGGCTGGGCGGTCGAGGTCATTTCGAGATCCTTTTCTTTGGCTTTTGACCTGGAGGTCAGAGTCGACCTTTGATCGGGCGATCGAGGTCATTTCCTTGTCCTTTTCTTTGGCTTCTGACTGGGCGGTCAGTGTCGACCTTTGACCAGGTGGTCGAGGTCACTTCCTTCTCCTTGGATTTTCGTAGAAGCAAAATCTAGTAGTTCAACCTTTTGACTAGGCGGTCAAGGTCATATCCTTTTCCTTGGATTTTCGCAGGCACGAAATCCAGTTGTTCGACCTTTTGAACGGGCAGTCAAGGTCATATCCTTCCCTTTGGATTTTTGCTGGCGCGAAATCCAGCTTGTTGACCTTTTGACCGGGCGATCAAGGTCATATCCTTCTCCTTGGATTTTCGTGGGCGCGAAATCCAGCTGTTTGACCTTTTGACCGGGCAGTCAAGGTCATATCTTTCTCCTTGGATTTTCGTAGGCGTGAAATCCAGCTGTTTGACCTTTTTGACCGGACGGTCAAGGTTGTTTCCTTTTCCTTGGATTTTCGCGGGCGCGAAATCCAACTGCTTGACCTTTTGATTGGGCGATCAAGGTCCTATTCTATCCTTTTCTTTTGGGTTTTCGCGGGCGCGAAATCCCTTTGCTTACCTAAGTCCGTGTGGATAGGGCACTCTCTTTTTTGTTTGACAAATAGTATGTTTGTCATGCCCCTTTTCTTTGGGCTGATATCCCCAACTACTCGGTTGACAACCGTCATGCTGTCAGGCGTTCGGGATGGCAAGACTTGGTCAGCGTGTCATATCCCGCCTCTAATGGTTGATGTAGACACCCCGATTTTGAGGTAGTTCATTGATAAGGCCTCATTTGTTGCTTTGGATATGGCTGACCTTTGGACCAATCCCTAAGCCCGCAGCAAGC
>JAMKQA010004099.1:0-13944 GCA_024699735.1 Posidonia australis | reverse complement strand
TTTTGAAAAAGAATTTGGTTTTGGGATTGAATTCCCAAGTGATTGTTTAATAAAAGAAAGGATGATTTTCAAAAAGGAGAAAACCAAGTTTTTGCAAAATGATAAGAAACGAGTTTCTTTTGGTTTTGCCGAGTTTTGTTTGTGGTTGCGTGTTTTGGGGCACGTACTAGGTGACTTAGATGTCACTCACGCGTGCTATTTGGTTTTCAGGTGCAGACCGTGTGTAGCCAAGTCCCAGTGCAGGAGTTGGAGCTTCTAGCCGCACATTGTGATCCTGAAGGTGAGCCTAGTTACAGTTATATTGTTCTATAATTTTGTGTAATTATGCTTGGGATACTGTGATTTGGTAGCGTGCCTGGGATCAGGGGGTTACTGGCCCCAAGAAACATTTGGGGAGTATGTTGGACGTTGGTGGTCCTTGGCTTCGCAGGTCAAAGATAGACCCTCCGACGAGGAGTCTATTGAGATCATGATCCGAGGAGCACAGCCAGCAGTCAGGGCTCTGCTTAGCATTCAACTAGTCACCACTTTTTCTACACTGCTCTGGGCGGGCGCCAGTGTTGAGAGCTCAAGACGCAGCGGCAGTTTTCCAATGCTATCTGCATTTGCCAAGCAAGCAATTTCCTCACATAGTGGTGCTAGCAGCAGCAACAACAACGATAATGCCAATCCACTCAGGAGGCGGGATCCCTCTAAGAACACAGTTTCCTATATTAGATCCCCTGCTACTCAGGCAAATGTTCGCCCGCCCCCGCAACGCCATGTAGTATATGCACCCACACCTACACCTAGAGCACCGCATGCATCGCACATTACCCCCACTACCACAGCAGTTTACCCTGCCCCACCGGCCAGGACGCGCCCACCGTTGGCATATCCGCAATCGAAGCGACAACACCGTGACAGGCGCCACTATACCCCATTAGTGGAGCCGTTGAGCATGCTATTCCCCAAGGTCGCACCCCTTTTAAGGCTGCCTGAGGTGCGCCCACCGCCTAATCCGCATCTAGCCTGGTATAACGCGAATTCGTTCTGCAATTTCCATCGGGTAGCAGGTCACTCGACAGATAATTGCCTAACACTCAGGGACGCTGTCCAGGACTTGATAGACCAGAAGGTCATCATGATTAGCACTCAGGCGACCGGCCCCACACCCACACCAGTAGCCGCACAAGCACCACCAGCACACCCTAATATAGTTAATCAACCTTTGCCACAGCATTCATCCTCGGGAGCATCAAGTTCCTCGGGAGTAAATTTTGTTTCTTCTTCTGAGTCTATTTCACCCCCCGTCCTTCCAACCGATTTGATTCATGATGAGTCGTCCCCTTTTCACCACCAGCTGTATCGCTCTTTCCTCGGCGGTTTCGAGGAATCTATTAATATGATTCGTCTGGTTGTCGAGTCAGAGAACACCATGGTGCCACCTATCATATACTCCCAGCCACCAGCCCCGATTTGTTTATCAACCTGGCCCCAATCTGGGCTGAGTCAGCCGTCCTATCCTCAGACTCACCAATATGCGCAGACTCACCAGTATCCTCAGACTACCCTCTTGCTTACCAACATTCTTCAACCACGCCTATATAGTTAATTGCCCGCCCCCCGGTTGTTGTTACTCTTACCCACGACACGCATCGTGTCCCCTACAACTATGCCACAAGAATGTGCACCGAAGTGACACAATCGGGTAGCGTATACAAGCCCCCAACACCAAGGCCTAATTCCCCAACACTGAGCCCCAACCAGTTGCAAGCCCAGTCTAGATCACCAGCACCCGTAGCACTAGTCCCAGTCCAATTACAGGCACACTCCCTACGACTGCCTATGCCCAGTGTAGCCCCACCCGTTCCTACCTCTAGCAGCCAACCCTTAGCTGATATAACTGGACAGCTTAAGAAAGTCAAAGCTGACATTTCTATTTGGGACCTGATCCACACTTTAGCAGAGCACAGGGAGGCCTTCCTTAGAGTCTTCCAAGCTGCCCATGTATCCCGAACCATAGAGCCAGCTACTCTGGAGAGCATGGTAGGAATGATAGCGGCGCCACAAGTTATCTTCTTCTCCAGTCTAGAGTGACCATCATCTGACACCAACCATAATTCCCCCTTGTTCATCACTGCGCAGTATCGGAGCTTTCGCGTCCCTCACACATTGGTAGACAATGGAGCAGACTTAAATGTTTGCCCCTTGCGTACTGCAAGTGCAATCGGATTCAAGTCCGAGGACATTACACCAGCCGTGAAAGGGATGACAGCATTCGATAATACGCATCATGATGCACTTGGGATCTTAATCATTCCATTGACCATAGGCCCTACTCGCTTCGACGTAGAATTCTATGTTGTAGATATTGAACCATCTTTCAACCTTTTGCTTGGACGCCCTTGGCTTCACAAGCATCAAATCATTCCCTCAACCCTCCATCGTATGATTAAGTTCTGCTGGGATGACAATGTCGTTGTTGTCTTGGCAGAAGACATGGAGAGGGTTGAGTCAATCTCTGCAGTAGCCCCCTAGACCATCCATTTTGAACCAAAACCTTCTGATGTTCTTTATCGGGTTAATCGGTTCGAGCCGGTTAATTTCATTCCTCCCTTTGAGCACGTCGGCCATTTGGCAACTTACGGTAATCCCCGTTTGATGGTTGATAATTTGTGTCGCAAATGGGGATATGAGAAAGGATCGCCTCTTGGGCGTTATGGCCAAGGAATTGCCGAGCCGATCGAGGCGGAGGAATGGATAGAGCGCGAAGGTTTGGGGTACGAATGTCGGTATCAGAAGAAGAGATCGCCACACTTCGATAAGTCCTCCAAAATGTTTATTCCCCAAAATTTAGCAAACTTCACCAGTGCAGGCATTTTGGATCCGAGCCAAAGCTTGTATACAGTGCCACAGCCGTCAGTTTGGGTCTATCCAAAGGAATCATACGGAGAAAGTGGCCAGCCAGAGACAGAACAGGGTATTGAGCAGGTCAGTGATCGGTCGCAGAAATATTCAGCAGTTCAAGGATCAGGGCAGCTAGCAGTAGGTCAGGCAGTAGTCCAGGAGGCAGACTCAGAGAATGGCCTAGAAGACGATGTGATCGGAGATCTGCACATTCTATTTCAAGAACAGCTGGAGGTGCTCGCAGAAGATTTGGCAGAGCACGACCGAGTCAGGAAGGGAAAGGCGGTCATTTCACCACCACAAACAGAATCACCAGTACCACCCCAAGACCAAGCTTCAATTACGGTACTGCATGGGACAGAGAAGAGGGATGCTAGACCAATGGAGTTAATCTCCTGTTAGCCGAGAGGTGAGTCTAGCTGGTATTGGCAGTATAAAACTCACCTAGAGGGTGAGTGTCAAAAAAAAAAAAAAACAACTTGAGTTGAGCGCAAGTGAGACAAGCGGCAGTACTCTCACTAGCTTGCAGCAAGACAGCCGCTAGCATGCAGAACCTTTTGTAAATAGCAGAGAAAAAGAAAATTCAAAGTATATCAAAAAATCAGAAAAATCAAAAAATAAAAATATAGAGGCATCAGTTTTAGAGGCAGGGACACCCAGCTCCTCAGATCCAAACAGGCAAGCAAAAGCGGTTGCATAGTGCCGTTATAAAAACACGAAGGTCACTGTGACTATCATAAAGCGCCATCAAGGTGTAGAATCTGAAGAAGTCCTTTCAGTCGACATCACAGATCCGACCTTTGAGCAAGAGATCTTGTTAGAGCTTATTGCCTACGAAGAGGAGGATGAAGTAGACAATGATGATGGTAATGAGCCATTACAGTTTCAATTTCATGATAATGACCTGGAAGGTCCAAATCTTCATGTAGAAGAGGAGACGGAGCTTATCAATATTAGCATGACAGAAGATGTTAAAAAAACACGCATTAGTGCCAAATTGTCACCACAAGCAAAGGCAGAGTTTATAGCTTTCTTGAAAGAATATGTAGATGTCTTTGCATGGAACTATGATGACATGGTTGGTTTAGACGTTGAGGTGGTAGTTCACACATTACCACTAATACTAAATTTGAAGCCAGTCAAGCAGAAGCTTCGTAGATGGCGACCTCAGTGGCTCCTGAAGCTTAAGGAGGAAATCATGAAGCAGCATAAAGTCAATTTCCTTAAGGCTGTGCTGTACCCTGAGTGGCTCGCCAATGTGGTGCCTGTACCGAAGAAAGATGGGCGGGTTCGCATGTGCATTGACTATCAAGACCTCAACAAAGCGAGCCCCAAAGATGATTTCGCGCTCCCCCACATAGATATTCTGATGGACAACACCGCAGGGCATAAAATGTTGTCATTTATTGATGGGTTTTCAAGATATAATCAGATTAGAATGGCCGAAGAAGATATGGAGAAGACGTCTTTCATTACCCCATGGGGAGTCTTCTGTTATAGAGTAATGTCATTCAGACTGAAGAATGCAGGTGCAACATACCAGAGGGCCACGATAGCGTTATTCCACGATCTTATGCACCAAGAGGTTGAAGTGTATGTGGATGACATGATTGCCAAGTCGAAAAAGCCCGAGGATGATCTCTCCTGTTTGAAGAAATTGTTTGACCGTCTAAGGAGGTATAAGCTTCGTCTCAACCCCAACAAATGTGTATTCGAGGTATCTTCTACGAAGCTTCTGGGTTACATTATCAGTCAGAGAGAATTTGAAGTGGACCCTCACAAGGCCAGAGCCATCATTGATATGCCTCCCACGGCCACTGAGAAGGAAATTCGCGGATTGTTGGGGCGACTGCAGTACATCAGTCGGTTCATAGCACAACTTACACCTATATGTGAACCAATATTCAAGCTCCTGAGGAAGAATGCCCAAATGCACTGGAATGATGAATGCCAAGCGGCCTTTGACAAGATCAAGCAGCTTTTGGCAAAATCTCTAGTGTTAGTTCTTCCCACGCCAGGACGACCTCTGTTATTATATCTCTCAACAACACAGTATTCTATGGGCGCAGTCCTGGGACAACACGATGAATCAGGGCGTAAAGAGAGGGCTATTTACTAACTCAGTAAGAAGTTTAACGATTGTGAGGTCAAATACAGCCCTATAAAGAAAGTCTGCTTATCTTTGGTGTGGGCCGCTCAGCGTCTCAGGCATTATATGATGGCATACCCAGTCTTGCTATTATGTCGGCATAATCCTATCAAGTATTTATTTCAAAAGCCAGCTTTGGTGGGCAGATGTGTGAAATGGCAGGTGATGCTGTCACAATGTGATATCACGTTTGTCACACAGAAGTCCATGAAAGGACAAGCGATGGAAGATCATTTGGCCAACCTACCCTTGCCAGAATATCAACCGCTGCAGACACAATTCCATGACAAAGATATCTTATTTGCCATGGGCGATGAAGAGTCAAAAATTCCTAAAGACAAGCATCAATGGTGCCTGTATTTTGACGGTGCAGTCAATAAAAGAGGAAGAGGCATTGGTGCAGTTCTGGCAACGCCACAAGGACAGCTAATCCCCTTTGCGAGGAAACTGACATTTGAATGCACCAATAACGAAGCTGAATACGAGGCATGCATTCTAGGATTACATGTGGCAAAAGACCAGGGTGTCCGAGAACTCCAAGTATATGGAGACGCAATGTTGGTCATTTCACAAATTAATGGTGACTGGAAAACAAAGGACCAAAAACTTGTGTTATATCATGAGCATTTACTAAAGTCGATTGATGAGTCCGATAATGTCAAGTTTTCCTTCATGAGTCGAGCCAAGAATGCGTACGCAGACGCTTTAGCTACCCTGGCATCATGGTTATCTCTCCCAGAGGCACAGGCTATGGATATCTCGGTCACTTGTGTAGAGCAACCAACACATTGTATGCATATTCAGGAAGCACCACCAACAGATGAATTGCCCTGATATAATGATATCAAAATTTTCTTAGAGTCTGGCAGTTTCCCTTCTGGCATCTCCGCAATAGATAAGAAGACCTTGATATGGTTGGCCTCCAAATATGTGCTCGAGGCAGGGCAACTATACAGAAGATCTTATAATCAAATGCTTCTTAGGTGCGTGGATAAGAAAGAGGCAGATATGCTAATGTTAAAGGTTCACGCAAGCACCTGTGGTCCACATATGAATGGAGTTCTCTTAGCCAAGAAGATTATGCTGCAGGGATATTTCTGGTCCACTATGGAAACCGATTGCTGCCAATTTTTGAGAAGATGCCACAACTGCGAAATACATGGCAATTTTATACATGCTCCCCCACAACAGTTACATAGCATGTCATCACCTTGGCCCTTTTCTACTTGGGGAACTGATGTTATCGGGGCCATTCATCCAGCTGCATCCAATGGACATCGTTACATTCTTGTGGCCATTGATTATTTTACAAAGTGGGTCGAGGCGGCATCATATAAGACAGTAACAGTGGCAATCACAGAAAAATTTATCAAGAATAATATTGTCGTCAGATATGGGGTTCCACATGCCATCATATCAGATAATGGGACCAATTTCGTAGCAAGGAGAGTTGAGGATTATCTTCAGAATTACAAGATCAAGCATCACAGATCCTCTCCTTATCGACCGCAGATGAATGGAGCAGTAGAGTCAGCCAATAAAAATTTGATAAAGATCTTGAAAAAGATGGCTGAGACCCACAAAGACTGGCATGAGAAGCTGCCTTATGCATTAAGGGCTTACAGGACCTTGGTCCGGACATCGACGGGAGCAACACCGTATTCTCTGGTATATGGTATGGAGGCGGTCCTTTTTTTCGAAGTAGAGATTCCATCATTGAGAATTTTGAAGGAAGCAGAATTAGATGAGGCAGAATGGATTCAAGATCGCTGTGTTCAGTAGGACTTGATTGATGAACGCAGATTGCAAGCCTTACACCATGCCCAATGCTACCAGAAGTGAGTGGCCCGAGCATATCAGAAGAAGGTCCGGCCCAGAAATCTTAAGCCAGGCGATTTGGTTTTGCGCGCCATTCATTTGCCCGATGCTCGAGGAAAATTCAGGCCCAATTGGCGTGGACCATTCATAGTAAAAGAGGTCCTGTCAGGAGGTGCATTCATTCTTGAAGACATGGATCGTGGGGCGCAATTAGAGCCTGTCAACACTTCCTATCTGAAAAAGTATTATCAATGATCCCCGGTCAATCTCGAGCCTTGCATTGTGAACCCTGCATCTCTATATTCTTACGCATTTGCATGTTAGTATTTTAGGCTATTGCATCCCATCATAACATAAATTATATTCTATGCACTGTACTTTCCTTCTATATGCATCATAATTAAGCATCATCATTGCTCGATGAGGAAATTCGGAAGGCCAGCCTGATTAAGAAGAATTTTGATCCTCCTCACGTGCTACTACCCACGTGACTTATGGGGTGAGGGAGTGATTGTTCATGGAACACGAACGAAATGTACAGATTCCCAAGGGGCCTACACCTCCTGAGGGAGGAAGAATGATAGGTCATGAGTGAGGGTGAGCAATAAAGAAAAATATAGTCTTCGGAGCACAAAATAAATAAGAAGACAGAAGTTGTAGAGAGAAGTCAACTCCAATGAGAGAGGTATATAGGACGACTCTATTCTTATCATATAACTTGGAGAAGAGTTGAAGCATACACCAACAAAGCTTACATTTAAAAAGGGACTAGCCACCCCTTTAGCCAAAAGAAAAAACAGCCACCCTATCAGCTTAGGTGTTTATTACCTCCAAGTAGGGGTAGGGTCAGCCAATATGCCTTTGAGGGAGTAAAAGAAACGTGAATTATTAAAAAAGTAAGTGTAGGATCCTAGGAAGTTGGCACGGAGTCCGTGATATCTAAAGGAGAGCTACAAATAAACCTAAATGTCTAGGATAGTGCTACGTGAGTTGAGGATATTTTCACTTCTTATAGCAGGCAATACAGGCTTTCCTGGTGCTGAGGGCACCAATGTCCATAAACCTCTACATTGTACATTTATTTTTATAAATCACGTATTTTTGCATCATTTTGCAAGGCATTTGTCCATATTCTGACCAGGGGCATGCCAGCTGCCTTTCTGAGTTGCAATATTGGCAGAAGGGAGTTCTGACCAGGGACATGTTAATCGCTCTTTCGGTTGAGGTCGTTGACTAGGGGCATGCCAGCTGCCATTCTAAGTCAATCAATGGGACAGTGCTATAAGGAATGTGTGGGAAAGCGTAAGCAATACAAAGGTCAGGATGACACAATATTCAAGTAAAGTTCTCATTTTATTACAGCTCATCAGTTATACAAGATTTGCTCGTTTGACAATAGTGGACCGGATGATTTCAGTTGACTCTTGGTCTTTTTGAGCTGCCAGCCTATGTAAAGCAAGTGCCACTATGAGGAATTTCGCTTATGGGCCATGTTTCTCGTATTTCAGCTTCATACTCTACTGTGCAGTCTGAACCCTCAGTAATGGCAAGATCAGACGATTGAATACCGACATGTGTCATGCAAGCTAGTTCTGAGGTTGTCACATCAGAGTCAAGAATATATCTCTTGTAGCAATCAGGGATGGGACTTTGCTCAATTGAATCCTGGCAAAAGCCAAATTGGCGAAGAGCACAGACAAGATGGTATCCCACGCTGCCCGCTAGCCCTGGAAGGACAACAAGTCGCATATCCCTATTCATTAAAGAAGACAGTAAAGGACTTTGGGGTTGAGAACAGAATGCGCCAAACTACAGTGTCCTTCGTGAGATTCCACAGTCTACTGCACAACTCATAAACGCCTAGAAGGGCCCGTGAATGGTTGGTACGACTATAGGATTCAAATGCAGAATGTTGAGGGCGTAGGACTTCCACTCCCATGTGAGTAGCAAACCAAACCTGGCAGAGGAAAGTAGAGCAAGATTAAATGGTTAAATCAGCACCGCAGGATATTGAAGTAACATTGTTTACTCACCTAAACTAGAGCACCGCAGCCATAGAAATGCCTGGAACGTTTCAGTGCCCGATCCAAGCCAATGTAAGTCTCCACCAGAAGAATAGGGGCAAGATCAATTTGGCGAGTGATCATTGCCAATGCTATTTCTGCCACCTCAATAGCAACAGTCATCCGGCCGTGGCTAAAAATGAACTCACCAAGGAAGCGTACTACGAAGCCATGGAGCCACAAGCTACCTAAGGACGAACGAGTGTTGATAATCTTGTCAAAATATTCCAGGCGCAGCATGGTAGCTAATCCATCCTTGCAAATAAGGCTCTTCTCGCAAGCACTTCGAGTCAAGCCGGTCAGTTGGCACAGAATTGAAGCGTAGCTATTGCGGCGCATAAAGACAGGCAGAGACATGTATGGTGACAAGCCGCATATCCATCTGACTTCTTCCTAGGTCAGAGTTAGTTCTGTTTGCCCGAAGCGAAATACATGGAAAGCTAGTTTCCAGAATCTAGCTACAGCACATAGCAAATGCCAGTTCACTTCCACCTTAGCAATGTTCAGTAATGTGGAAGATATGCCCCAAATCCGCATTTGCTCACGATCTGCAACAAGCAATGCATCAATCCAGGCTCGCAAAACATCAGAGCAGTACTTTAGCGTCACCATGGTGGGGTAGCCCAGTGGAAATGGACTTGGGTCAGGTATGGCAGGAGGGATGCAAAATCACATTTGGGGATGAACAAAAAAATAACTTCACGCAAGTTTGGGGCAAATAAAATAATCTGGCAGAGCATAATCTCAAAACACACAAAGATTGTAAATCAAGAAGAAGGTTGGCAAGACATGAAAATATGCATCAGAGAATAATTTATTTTGTTGCAAATCTAAAGTGTAATGGGTCCTCAACTTAAGAGATGTGCATAAAGCCCAAGAATGAAAGAAGAACAAAATATCTTTGCAAAATAGGAGGAGAAGTTACACGTCCCTTCATAGAATCTACATAGCAAGATGTGAGGGAATATAAGCAAGAAAAATCAGCAAGGAAACATATACACATGCAGAAACTCATCTCAAGAAGACGGATCACATACCATTGCAATGAGGAAGAAAGCAAAGCCGGCACCAAGAAGAATAAAAGGGACTAGACTTGTTAATGTTGTTGCAGTATAGAGGGCGGCAGAGTTTGCTGGAAATGCGAATTTATATAGGGAAAAGCCAAAGGGTCGTAGCAGAAAAGGAAGGCAAACTGGCCATTTTGAGAGGAGCACCAAGATGGCGCACAGACTGGGCGCACCTATGTGGCACACCTGGGTGGCGCACCTATGTGGCGCACCTGGGTGGCGCACCATCTCCTGGAATTCAGGCAGAATCTCCCCTAAAATGTGATGCTCGCCCAAATCGACACCAATTCTTGAAACCTACATAAACATGTATCTTTCACACACAAACAGATACCCAAGAAGAGGGTTGCGTTCAAAAATCAGATTGGCATTCAAGAAGTTTTCAAAGTTCAAGTTACATTGCTCAAGAAATAATATTAGCATTTATACAAAATTGGTAGAAGAAAAGAAAAAAAGATAGCTACTCCTCGTCAGACGACGCTTCTTGAAAGCTCTTTGCTAGAAGTCAGGCTCCTCGTCGAGTGATCCGGCGTGACCACTTGGCCGCAGCAGCAACCTGGGAGCGGGCAGAAGAACTTTGAACCCTCTGTGAAACCTTTGTGTCAGAGCGGTCCTCCTCGGATGCTTCCATGGTAAACTCTCAGCTACTAGCCATGTTCACTTCATGGGCTAGATAATCTTGCTGTCAAAAAAGAATGTCAGATTTGTATCAGTGGCCAGTATAATGTAAAAGGAAGTAGCAAAAATAAAAAAGAGGGGGAAGTACCCAGATGATGTTGCGCCAGCACAGTTCCTGTGTAAATTTGCAAAAATATCAGGCGAGTTTGTAATGAAAGTAAGGTAATTTATAAAAAGAAAGGCATATCCTTTTTCGCCGGATATCCTCGTAAAAAGAGGCAAATTGCTCCTTGAAGCCCTATAAAGTAAAATAAATGTCAAATTTATCCTTTTTGTATGAAATGAAATTTTCAAGCAGAAATTACAACAATTTACCTTGGCCTAGTCGGAAGCGTACCACATTTTGCGTTGGCTGTCACGCACGGCCTCCTCAAAGAGATAGGGCTTCTTGACCCGCTTGTACCAAGCCAAATAGTCTGTGTAGTTGACTTCTCGAAGAATGTGTCTGTCCTGAGAAGCCACAGCAGCAGCATGTCGACTCCTAGCTGTAGCACGAGACGAGATCGGAAGATCCATGTCGGAAGGAGGAGGGGTAGGAATGCAGAACTCGTTCAAAAACTGATGCCTCACACACCCCAGGAGGAAGTAAGCCGACTTCTTCATACAGTAGAATTTCACTTGCTTATCCCTCACAACCCGGCCAGAGTTCAGAGGTGCCCAGTTGAAGCCGTCATACCTAGAGAATGGGCACAAGTGAACCTGTTTGCAGGAATAAACAAATATGAGCAATACAGGCAATATAGACTTGCAGAAAATAAAGTCCATAGCATGAAAAACATCCTCGAGCTCTACCAAATCTAGCAGATATTGGTAGGACTCGTAGCTATAGACCCCCGCAGCAGCCCGGTCGTCAGGCTCGACCCACTGGCGAGGGAGGGAAAGAAGTTCATCACGAAGGCGGCCAAAACTGTGTCCCCGTGTAATGTGCTCCATAATCCAGTACTAGCAATAGCAAGCGAAGAGACAGTTAATCAGATATCATCAACAGGGAATTGTTTTGCAAAAAAGAAAAAAAGAAAGTAAATACTTACAGTAAGTAGGGGATACAGTTCCACATAAGACCAGCGCCCCAGCTTGTATACATTGTCGAGGCCGTAAATCAACCAGGTGTAGCTAGCACCATCCCAGTCATAGTGGTCCAAGTACTCCAAGTTGGTTAGATATGCTAACCAATCTGCATGGATGCAGTAGGCAGAAGAATCGCAGAAGACCATCGCCAACAGGTCCAACAAAAAATGCCTCAACACAAAATCTGCCTCGTTGCTATCGGGCTAAGGGTTGGACTAGAACTGGTCCCATTCTCTCAGCCACCCCACTGTAATCATGTGTTTCCCCTAGGTGGTTTAGGAGGAACACGACCTAAATGCTCAGGGGCCAGGTGCATTCCGTGGGTGGTCTCGCCTATGATCGGCTCGTCGTCGAAGGGGAGACCCGTCAGTAGGACCCACTGATCAGGCAGAACAGTCAACTCTTTGAATGGGAAGTGGAAGGTATGTGTCTCGAATCTCCACCTCTCCACCAGAGCTCCGAAAAAGTTATAATGGTCGTGAATGACTGGAATGCAAAGTAAGCCGCCAAACAGGGATCGGTGAAGCAGAAAATCCTATAAGAACTCTGGAAGACGATGGAAGTGATCGAGCATGGGGGCCTAGTGACACCACATTACCCAGTTAGCATCGCCGGCCAAAAATGGCAAGAACAGAATAAATACAAAGTCAGAAAGCAAATTATCATAATCAAGGCATGCTAAGGCAAGATAATTACCGTAAAGTCTGGGCTCTCGCAAATGTGATCGTCGCTAAGCAACCGCCCCGCAAAGTTGCCAGACTCCTGAAAATATATTTGTTAATGAAACAACAGACTTGTATCATGTATGCAAAATTTTCCAGTCTGGCGTACCACGATCGGGATAGCAGGAGTTGAACTACTAGAAGCCCGCGACCTCAAGGAACTACCACGTCGTCGGGGACGAGAACTAGAAGATGTGTCTCGGGAAGGTTGTGGGGTTCCCTCCTCGGGAACTGGATCATCCAGCAAAAAGGCAAAGGCCAAACCAAGAGTTAAACAGCAGTGGCAAGCATGGTAAATGCGGAATATTTAAGCATAATAGGGCCCAAGCCTTGCAATCAGATGTGGCAGTACATTCATTGGCAGAATTGAAAAGATACAGCATTTCAAGTAAAAGCACAATGTCATATGTTAGTAGAAATTTGAATAAAGCAGGCATATTGACTCAATTTAGTATTACAAAAAGAAGGCTAATACTCAGGAAAAGCATCCAATTATGTGAAATATGCGAGTTGTAGCCATTGCTGGCATTGAGCACTACTGCTACTAGAGTTATAACAAGAGGCATCACCGTCGTTGTTATGTGAAGAGCAGGGGCATTCAGAATTCTGTTATGTACTTTTTTCCACCATTTGCTATTGTAACACCCCAGTGCTAAACAACAGTACAAGAACTACCCAAGAGTAGCTAAAAGAATCTAAATAACAGAAATAAATAAATAAAACTAACCACCCAGACCTGTGTGCGGCAAACGTTGCTCGAAAAGATGCACCAGACTAGATTGCTCCAACACCTGAGCACCTGGAACAAAGGGGACAAGGAAAAACACGCAAGAGTGATAGGAATGTCACCCAGTACGTGCCCCAAAAGTAATGCTAAAACCCATGAAAACCATTGCTAGAAAACTACCATTGCCAAAACCACATGTCCAATTAGAAAAAACTTGGAAAACAATGGCATTTCAAACTTTCTTTTCTTTTTTCTTTCAAAACCTCATACTCATTCATAAATCTTTATTCTCAACACTGGAGAAGTAAATCATTTCATCTAGTTTCCTAGCCCAAAACATCATTTTAAAACCATTAGCACAATTTATCTCAATCCGGGCTAGGAACTAGTCCACACACACAAATCCACACTTTTCCATTCCAAAACTGGTCGCATCACCCTAGCCACAGGCGATCGACCTGGCTACAAGCAGCTGGTGAGGATTCCATGTCACCACACCCACACTGCAGTGCCGCGGTGAACCACCCCGCGCAGGAGTTCAACCGCCGCGGCCGCAGCCTCAAAATGTACCCTCACTAGTACAAGCACGAGTGCATCCTAGGGACGCCCTAGTGCCCGAGCACCTAGGGACTCTAACCCTAGACCCGTCCAGCACCGGCACTGAGGGTAGTCCGGGTCTCTCATACCCCGGGTCCTACAGTACCACCACAGTCTCGAGGCTCCTAACCCGGACCGCAAACTCGGCAACCACAACCAAGGACAC